>JAOTQR010079225.1:0-10698 GCA_025774065.1 Solanum ossicruentum
TGCCTCCTTTCTCTTCGCTTGAGCTCCGGCTTTTGGCGGGAAAGGGCACTGGATCCCTTCGGGGAATCCGGCCTGGTTCGGTATGGATCTTAATCGGGGTGATATATATATATATAATGTTATGGAAAGAAACAAAACAAAACAAACAAAAGTATATACAACAGTATCTAGTAATTAATACTTTAATTAAATAATAGTGAAATCAAGTAAAGAACCTAGTCTAATTCCTCAGCAATGGTGCCATAATTTTTGATCTGATGGTCACGCTCCAATAAGAAAGCAGTCGCTATCAGTAATTAACCTAAACGAAGGTTAGGGTCAAATCCACAGGGAATATGGGGTTTGATATAGATATCCACTACCAATCATTTCAAGCATAGATTACTAAAATCTCTAAATGGGGGTTTTCTTTGTAATTCAAGAATAAAGATAAAAACTAAACTAACTATACAGGAAGACTCTCAAATTTTGCGGACAACATGGGGATTGTGTTCCCTATGGTTTGTTTACTCAATTACACTAGACAAGATAAATTTAATTGGGAATTCGCATGCAGGATGGTAACTTAAGTTCTTCCAGCCCTCTTGTGAAGGTGAAGGTCGAATTTCACCATGGTGCGTAGTCAGCAACCATGGTGTGCCAAGTGACCATTGCCCATTGTCCCAGTCAACCTCCCTTTGGTCAGGTCTAATTGATTATACAAGAATACATCAATCAAATCATATCATTTACTTCCCTTTTCTATTTGTCACTACCTTGCCCGGGATCGTGATAGTAGGTAGGGTTTGGTATTGGCCACCACCAAGCAACAAACAAAATGAAAGGAAATATATAGTAAATACAAAACCCCAATCAAAGAAAATGCACAAAGTCTATGTTATTTCAAGTCAACTACTCATGGTTTCCACAACCCCAAGTTGTGGGTGCTTAGCTACTTATGGCTAAGGCAAAATCAATAATAATGCAAATAAATGTCAAAGTTGAGAGTTTACCTAAAGCAATGAAGAGCAAAAACACCTTCAAGTTGAAAACCACAAGTTTGGATTAATGGCAAATGGGTACAATGCGGGTTTTCAATCCTCAAAAGTGGGTCTTCAAATTGAAAGATAAAAATCTACTCTTAACCCTAGAAATGCTCCTAGAATATTTACAAGTAGCTGTGAATGTCAGGTCTCTCAACAAAATAAACCCTCACATAAAGTATATAGTGTTTACTAATATAACCCTAAAAATTATACAGAAAAGATAATTGGCAACAGGTATGTTGCACAGCTATGACTTGTAGGGTGACCTATGACTCTTAATCGGGGTCTCGTAGTCAGCACTTGGCATTTTGGACTTAACTGTTGTGACCCACTGTTATGATTCGCTTGGACTATGGCTCGTCTGCTTCTCTCGTTGTCTAAACCTTCAGGTTTTGGTCTAATATTTTGGCTCTCTGATTCTTACTACGAGTCCACCTATATAAGTCATAGTGCATCTTACGACTCGTAGGATGGCCTCATAGGGTGTGACCTCCACTTAGCAGAATTTTGAGTTTTTGATTTCTGTTTCTTGCTACGACACACCATATGACTCATAGCCTTGGCTAAGACTCGTAGGTAAGCTCGTGTGTCCTATGATTCAGCAAAATCTGTAACTTTTCTTAAAAATCATGCCAACCTAACTTTTCTGTAAGATTAAAACAAAAACACATAGAAAACCATAAAATGTCGCACTAAGAACTCACAAACTTACTTGCTTTGGGCATCAAATGTGTTGTATTTTGACAAATATCAAAGGTTATAGTATGAATTGCAAGACAAGTGTTTTATGATAAGTTATGGGCTCCCATGTTTATGTTGAACTCATGAAAGGTTTCTATTAACTACAAGTGAATTATTGAGCTCTTATGTCATGTTTCATGCTTTTGTGATTTGTGAAGCCTACTAGAACGGGTTATGAACTATGTTGTATGTCTCACCCTCTAGTACAAGGCAAATGACTACATTAAGGAGTTATGAACTATATTGTGTGCCTCACCCTCATGTACGAATCAATGCTATGCAACATCTTATGCTTACAACAAGGGGTTATGACCTATGCTACTTTTCGCATGCTCATGTACTATCCACCACCTACTGGAAGGGGTTATGACCTATGCTATATTCCTCACCCTCTAGTACAAGGTATTTGGATGAGCTATTCATGTCACTTTATTTTGTTAAGCAAGTTATGGAAGTATGACTATTCTTAAGCATATTTTAACCTAAGCTTTGAAGATGCAAGTCATATTGAACTCATGCCTAACGATTATGATTATGGATCTTGATTATTATGCTTATGATTCTTGTTTCACCGCACCCTGAATACTTAGTACATTCCAAGTACTAACACATATTTTATGCCTGCATGATATCACCATGTAGTGATCAGAGCTTCTATTGATCCTCTGCCTCAGCGTGGCTAGCCGGATCGCTAAAGTTAGTTGTTGGTGAGTCCTCATATCTGGGGGAAATATCTATTTTCTTTCATGCTTATGTTAAGACTTTATCTTATATTTTGAATACTTATTTATGAGGGTGAGCCCGGGAGATGTCTTGTCCCCTGCTCCATCTATTAGTAGAGGTGTTGTTGGATATGAACCTCATGTATCGAGCTTGACCTTTTTATGCTTATGTTATTATGAAAGACTCCTTTAGTCCCGCTTCCATTATGATCTATCATGACTCGTTGTTATCTTATTTGGCTTCTGAAACCAAGGATGTATGAATGATATGCTAAGAAGCTTTTTGGGATCCATTTGGGTTCCCATTCGTTGTCTCACGTCTAGGCCCTAAGCTTGGATCGTGACAAAGATTAAGAAATTATTCTGAATCAGCATCACATAGGATTAATGTGTCATTTGGCAAACCATAGGTGAGCTTAAAAATGCAACTCTAGTTGCTTCCTTTTTCTCTAAATTCCCTGACATTGTCTCCTCTTTGCAGCTGTATACAATGTATTGATATGAAGAAAGAAAAGTATTGTGGATTGATTTTATATTTTGTTTTCATCCTAACCTCTTCATGTTAAAGTCAAGGAAAGCTTAATTCACACCATCACAGAGTTTTGATGATACCCTTTACTAGCACCCTACCAACTAGAATGAGAATAGTCAGACAAACTCCCAAAAGAACTCTCGCTTAACAAAGCGGCAATAGGCAAAATTTTCCAAATTCATAACTTGCACAGGTTGGTAAGTCAAGTGTCTATTGTATTAGGGAGACATGATTCATGGTGTAGCAATGAGAGTAAGGACATAGATCAAATACTCAATAGCAAGTTCTAGCAATGTTGGTGATTCGAATGTACATCTAATGAACAGACTCCTTGTTATTAAAGAATGTACAGAATTTGAAAGGAGTGGTCCAACAGATGGTTATGAAGCACAAGTACCAAATAACTTATATTTTGAGGGAAGGAAATAAACTGATGATCACTTAGCCAACAATGCTCTAGACTATGGAGATATGGAAGCTTTTTCTTTCCGTGATTTGAGGACAAAAGAGATAATGATCCTAAAAATGCATTGGCTTCTCTTTCTCATTATCAGATCCACAGATTGTTATTATATTTCTCCCAGTCAAGCCTACAACTGGGAAACATGTTTTATTGTTGGTTAAGAAGTAAATTATTTATATAGTAAATTAGAATAATGAGTATCATGTTTGGTAGCATTTTTTACTAGTTATTATGCATCAAATTAAGAATATTAAGTACGATGTGTGGTTACTAATTTGCAATCTCAAAAAAACTAATACATGTATAAGTTATGAGAGTATTTTATGCAACATACTAAATAAAATAACTAAAAATCATGCATCATTACTTCATGTATTTTATGCCTAATTAATTTCCAAGGTCTTTAACATTGCCTCTTTAATGAAATTCCTATGAATTTATATAGAATAATAAGTTATTGTCACTTGCGTTCGTACTTAGAGAGGAGAGATGGTTGGTGATGTCAAGTCAATCTTCATGATCTAACCACTTAGGAAGCCAAATACCTTTAGACTCAACCTCACATTTGGTCTAATCCAACATAAAACAATGACTACAAAATAAAGAACACGTGTAGGAACAAGTCCCAACTTTATTATTAAACTCGTTCCAATAAAGAAGCACACAATGATTATCCTGCAAAATTCGTCCAGGCTGATATACTGCCTTAGACTATCTACCTATACCTTTAAATAGGCCACAACAGCCCAGTCATATGCTTGCCAAGTCAAATGACATCCCTAACTGGTAGGTCAACTTTTCAATTCAAAGTACAAATTTATCTAAACATGCTGAGAAGTACCAAATTGCTAGAAAATCCCATAACTGCCAAATTCCCACGTATATACAACATACATATGGACATCTTTCAAATTTGGCACCTGAATTAGTGTCCTGGCACACAGACTCGTGCCTACCTGCAGGCCTGTGTCATGCATAGGCCCTGTACAGCTTGCCATTATGGTTTGATTTCCTGCATCATTTCCCTTGTCCACCATATAGCCTCAAACTTATTTAGCCACGACCATGCCATGTCATAGCCTTGCCTTGCCTTAGCTTTCCCAGCACTTGTTATACTTTAGCGTTATCCTACCTCACTAGCCATGCCAATGCAATGGTCTTCCTTTCCTTGAACTTTAACTTGACCAAAGTCATGGGTCCTTGGATAGGTTCATAATGTAAATCACTAGCCAAGACCGAGCCACTCGAACCATCCAGCTGAGGGCCTGACAAACTTCCTCTAGCTGATGATCTCATCATCCTCGATGAGGTAGATCTTGATAGGGGAAAATCAGTGTACGCTTTATCTAGTCCTCAAACTGCCATAATAATGTTCCTTTCTCCTATGTTGCATCACATGCCTATTTTCCATTCGAATTAATCAGGAACTCTGTCCGCCTATTCTTCTTATGGTATCCCATAGTCTTATGATCTAGAATCTTCTCAATTTGATGTTTGAACTGTGCGTACCTAACAAGAGGAGCACGTTTGTATGCCGACCTTGTAGGATCCTCAACATCTCTATACAAAGGCTTCAAATAGCTCACATGGAAAGTGGGATGAATCTTAAGTCTTTCTGGCATATTCAACCGATTAGCTACTTCACCCACTTTGTCTACAACTTCAAAAGGTCCATCATATTGAGCAATCAATAAGTGATGAACTGTTGCTACTAAGTTTCTTCCAAATCTATGGAGTCAACTTCAACAGTATTTTATCTCCAACTTGGAGCTCTAAAGCACACTGATCTTTTTCAACATACTTCTTCATTCATTTTGCTACTATCCGCAAGCTGTCTTGCACCTCATCCAGCATCACTTGCTTGTCATATACATACTTGTGAGCAATAGGACATTTGCTATGTGTATCAGTCGTAATGACTTCCAATGGTGCATTAGGTTGCTTGCTCAGCACCAACTCAAATGAACTCGTCTCTATTGCAGAAGACCTGTGCAAGTTATAGCATTATTGTGCAATGTCCAACAACTCAACTAAATTCTACTAGTTTACAATCACATACTGTCTGAGATATTCTTCAAATAAATGGTTAATTCTTTCTATATTTCCATCCGTTTGTGGGTAGTTTGCCATTAAGAACTCTAAATTGATGCCCATCATATTGAACAAAGAAGTCCAAAAATGACCGATGAACCTAGCACTACGATCGCTCACAATATCCAATGGAACAACAAAGTTTTTCACAACATGCTTATAAAACAACTTAGCAGCTACTTCAGAAGAACATAAAGTAGGGGAAACAACAAAGATATTGTTGTTGATGAACAATAGGTACTCCCCTTGTCATCATTCTCAGTGAGACCTTGTGTACCACCCCCCACTTTCTTCTATCTAGTCTAGAGTAGATGCATAGAGGATGATGAAAAAAGACTGAGAAAAGCTATAGAAAAAGGTCCATGAGGGTCATTTATGACTCGTAGACAGGTCTACGACTTTTAGAATGGTCTCGTAAAATTCTCGGATGACTAGGTAAAAATTTTCTCTAAGTCTAAGACCTATGTACGAGAAGGTATATGACCCGTAAAGTATTCCATGGCTCGTAGATTGTTTTCATGAATTAATTGTCCAAATATCAACTTTCAGTATCTTGAATTATGAGTTAGCAGACGATTTGAAGAACAATTTATGACTCGTAGAGGAGATTTTGTGACAAATTCTAGTAACTCAAATTTACAAACCCTTGGTTTACAAGAGTTTGTCTACAACTCGAAGAATGGTCTACAGCCCGTAGAAGGGGTCTCATAGACTCAGGCAACAATTTTTTGGAGGGCAATTTTTCTCCATTCCAATCCATACTTAATTAAATCCTTGGTCATTTTACGCTTGAATAAAGCCTTAAAACATAACCCTAGGTGTATTATTCACCATAATGGTTTGTTAAGAACACTAGAAGAGGGAGAAGAGCAAGAGTTCTCGATTCTAGCACGAAGATCGATTGGAGTTCGATTTGTTTCTTCTATCCCTAGGTATATAAGGCTTAGTAAAGTGTGAAACTACCTTCGTTCACACATCCCCTTCATCTTCTTGAGTCAAGATTTTGGAAAAAGAGTTGAGATTTGGAAAATTCTATTATCCTAATGCTAAATTCTTGCAGTTATTATGAATTCTCCTGATAATGTATGATGTAGTTGTGGCATTACATGATTTTTCGATGAGATTGAGGTAGAGTTTATTACTTGATAGTATGAACCCTAAATTGCATAATTTTATGACATTCTAGGCATGTTACAGAGTGAAGGTCGAGTTTGAGTATCTGAGTTGAGAAATTTGAGTATGATTGAATGTGTGAAGTCTGTTGCATTTAGTCATATACATTACAATATATAAATATGTTGCTTGCAACTATGTGATGAGTCAAACTGAGTGAGTTTAAATGACCATATGATCCTGAGTTGAGTTTGATTGTCTGTATTAATTGACTGAGTTGATAAGTAACTAAGACAGTTGAGATGAGATAACCCACTGAGGTTGAGATTTTGATGAGATTAATTGAGCATTTGAGGACTGAGTTATTGATTGAGTTGAACATGTTTTAGTGTTTGTAAGAGTATCAAGCACTAAGCTAGTAGCTACTAAACATCAACTTGTAACCCATAGAACTATATTGCTAGCGTAGGATAGTCGTGTTGCTCATCATTGCGACTCTTGTCCCAAAAGTAGACCTTTACTATGGATCCATGAGAGAGTTGATCTTCCTTTTCAATGGAAAGTTTAGGATGGGTGTGGCAACAACGTCGCCTTCATTGTGCATCATCAAACTAAAGGTGATGGGATTGGATGTTAGTTAAGTGAAACTCCTAAGAAACCATGATTAAGCATGACATTTTCAAATTGAGTTTATTTTTACTGAGTATATTTTAAAAAGCATAATGTACTTCAAATTTGTATGAATTGAGTTGAGCATTAATTGTTGAGTCGAGAAGAGTGAGTTGAGCCTTATTTTCTTAAGCTAATTTACATACCAATATATTACATGTACTAAAGTCCATTTGGATCTGCATCATTTTATGATAGAGATACAGGTGATGACTTCATCCCGTGTATTGTTGAGGTCCGGATCAGTGCATACTCCAGAGTTGGTGAGCCCTCTTAGCTTTCTGATGGAGCCCTTTTATCTTATGATTTGATCTAGTACTTTTCTTTCTTTGATTTGGGATATTCATTGAATGTCATTACACCATCTAGATTGTTAAGTAGATACTTCATAGACACTGAATAGAGGATATTATTGAGTGTTTTGTATTTTCGAACTTATTCTTTTGAATCTCTGAGATAGTAGGTTATATTTTTCTAAATGATATCTTTCTATTTGAGTTATTCTTCTACGGCTGAATAAATGTAATGATGAAGCCAGGTGGTTCTCTTAGGGAATCAGCAATGGCTCTTCAAGTGTCGACCATACCATGGGTATCCTCCCGGGGCATGACACCTAGGGCATAGGTTGTTGAAGCATTATTGGAGAATAATAATGTTGACAATGAAGAGAACCTGAGAAGGAGACTGTATTTTATGTGTTATTAAATCAATCATAATAATTTTCAATGTCTCCCACATCGCCTCTTTAGTAAAATTCCTATGAATTTATATAGAACGCATAAGTTAATGTTGTTAGACATCTGCTTAAATGTCACGCCCAAAGTCCCATAAAGGCGAACTGGGTCGATAAGGCTCGGGAGAACCAACTTGTATCCATGCGCTTTCTATACAAATTATAAGGGACTTCTACATTTAATAGGCCTTTAAGAAAGTAAACAGTAATAACAAGCCAAAAGAAAATGCATATGGCTAGCCCGTTGGGGCGACGTTGTCTAAAGTAGGAGAGATGACCACACTTTATCTTACATAGTCTACAAAGCCTCTAGTTAGGGAAAAATATCCGATAAGGGTTGGGAAAGGCCCCTCCTTGACTACATATACAATACACAAATATAAGCTCTAGACACACAAAGCTCCGAAGCAACTTGGAGCTTGATAACAGCAGCTGGATATTGTGTAATCCTATAGGGGAGATCTACTAGCACCTATAACTGCAGCATGAAATGGATGTCCCCTATAAGGGTCGTCAATACGAGATAATGTACTGAATATATAAGGCAGGAAATACTGTATATGAAGTAATAACTCAAATGAAACTATGCACTGGTGTAGGATAAGAGACTACCTTTAGTCATACTATGGGATGTTGTACTTTAGTTATTTTTATTACTTTACCTTTACTGTATAATCTGCACACAACATATAATACAAATGACTAGGTGATCAGTGGTAAATCTATATCGGGATCGACCTTGGCTAGGCTTTTTCTTTCACCCCTTAGGCTACCCCCCGTGATAGGATCGACCTTGGCTAGGTGATTCTTCCATCCCTTGGGTTACCACCCATCAATAGGTAATATACTTTATCTTTCAATTATTTTTGAGATGATTCTTTTGGTGGTCATAATATTAGAGTTGTATGACTATAGGTACAACTTATGACATGTAAGTAATCACAAAAGACAACACCATAATGAAAGGAGTAGGTTACACAAATAATGAAATGCATTGGAGGTAGAACAACATGTGAACTTTATTTAGTAGAATGAACTTATGTATCTTTGTATCCAAGTATGTATGCAGATTTGAAGGTAACTATGTATGGGAGCATATGAACAAGTGAAAGAGTTGAGACATGGTTAATAGTTGTGTCAGAGTTGGTAAGTGCCTTTATGTGGCAAGGAGGGATCTATGTTTCATGCCAAATAATACGAAATCAAGTAGCCTTACATGCCTTGTTGTACGACCTCGAGATAACCTTCCTTTCCTCGAAATATTTCTCTACAATATAGTCGGTGATAAAACTAGCATTAACAACCACCAGGTACATCTTGGCAGCCCAATCTCATTAAAAATAATATACAGGCAGCAAGCGGATAATGATAAACCCGAGTGTATTCTTTCAATCTTTCCGCCCCTAATCGTATTTTCTAATACACATTCTCATATACATATCATGTGCAGCCTATTTTAGTGCCACAAGAGTCATACAATAGCCCACAAATTGCAACACATAACAATTCTATGCAACATATAAATAGGCGGCATAACGTTACATCCCTTCGCTACGTTTTGACGTCGTCAATTCCAAACTTGCTCCAATTTTAACCAAACTTTCCCCACTATATGTACACATAATAAAAATCCCAAAATAGTTCAAAAGTAGTCCTTAAAATAGTTGGAGGACGCGAGACCATACTCCACAACCAATCAGCCCACAAGTTCCTATTATGAGCACAATTATAATATCACATGAGAACTCACTTTCACGGACAGTAAAAATGGTGCAGTAGCCTTTATACATCATTATAGAACCAATACAGATTAAGATTAGTAGACTCCCTTCATAATGAATCCAACCAAAAATAGAAAAGCTTCAAAATAAACAAGAAAAATGTACAACAACTTTTGGAACACATGTTGTCCAACAATTTCAGCGAAGGTATAATCATCTTAGCCTCTTGTTTTACATAAGAAAACCATACTAAACACATAAGCATTCTTACTTACCTTTACCCTTAAGCTGTAGGTCTCCTCCAGGTACCCTAAAAGTCACTTCTGGCTACTTGTAAAGCCAAGAATGAGTTGAGAGAGAACTTGGAAAACAATCTAATTTTTTTGTTCAAGTTAAAATGGCTTATGGGAGCTATTTTAAACCATTTTTAAAGGGGGACTTTGGCCAACCTAATAAGGCATTTTTAACCGTACTTTATTAATCTGCTGATGTAGCTTCTTACCTCTTTCACTTGGGCCTTATTGGGTTCAAATTGGTTGGGCCTTAACTGCCCACTTTCCCCTTTTCTCCTTACTTAGTTTCAGCCCAATTCACCAAATGAGTTTTGCTGTACTTGGGTTCTTTCTCTATTATTCTTGGGCTGAAAATATACTCAAATTTTGATGCTAAAACATGGGCTAAAGTTACACCATTAACACGGACTTTATTCATAACCGGACTTGGACAAATGCGACGTCAGGCCTTATCTCCATTTAGATAGCAAATTTAAGCTAAGCAAGTAGGTGACTCACCTACTAGCATCCTAAGTCCCACAAGCACCTCACTTCTCTCACTTCATTTAAGGTTGTGATCTCCTCAATTTGACTTAAAACTTATTTACACTCGACC
>JAOTQR010079226.1:0-42376 GCA_025774065.1 Solanum ossicruentum
ATTATCTTCAATGGCCATCTTCAAGCATCATATCAGGTACTACTTACGATAGAAACAACTATCACTAAGCATGGAGCTTTGTGGTTTAAAAGCTAAAAATTGAGAACATTAAATCCCTCAATTTACCCTTCTTAAGTCAAAGGCAAACACAATTGGAATATAGTAAATAGACCAAGTGAATAAATACATCAATAGCATCCAGTAGGATATTTAAAGATCTAAGTATCAAGGGTTCCTGGAATAATTTTAACAAGATATTCAAATGACAAGTTACGCCCTATATGTAAGTCATGCCGTCACACCAAATATAATGAAGTATCAAGGAGGACCGAAACCCTATATTAAGAAGGGTGAAACCCCAATTATCAAGAGAACCAAGAACTATATTAAGAGTGACTTTCTAGTTCGTACATATGATGGACTGCATCCACACTTAGGACGAACGAAAATTCACAATCAAGATGGCTACTAATCTGAACAAGAGGCATGACAATGGTGACAAAGTCATAGCCATAAGAAGGATAAAGTCCACAAGGATGTCAAGTAATCAGGCAATTCGTATAAATGGATGAATTAAACAAGTTCCTTACAAGTCCCAAAATATATCAATACAACCACATAAAATGAAAATAACATAGCTGATATACCAAGATTACATTCAAATGTACTAGCAGGTAAAAAGAAAAGGCACAAGAATAAGTTTTTACACAAACATGAACGTTTTAGCATGCAACTGACCCTACCATTTAAAAGTCATGAATCAATACGACATCCGTTTCTTCAATCAATTTCCTTAAGATTGTACAAGAGTGTGAGCACCATAATATTCATTTACATTTTCATTTAACATTCAGCACTTTTAACAGGAAGCAACTAACAAGAGAAATGCCAAAACTGAGTCCTATATTTTACAAATCAGGCTCTTCTCGGCTATTTTACTGCCTTCCAATGCAACTAGATTTTGGATTGGTAAATGGACAAACTAGGATTTAAAGTCTATATCAAAACTGTAAGTATATGAATATAAGTTGCAAAAGATCAAGAATCACTTCAAAACACCCTTTGTACAAGTATTTATAATCAAAACACTAATAGCACACCCCTAGGGATTTCAATATGAAAACTCTGGACAAAACTTGACCTAACTTGCGTCCACTATTTTGAATCCAAAACTACCAAATTAGGTCCCAAAATAAACATAAGAGTTATAGATACATGTGTTGGGCTTGGAAAAAAAACTAATAACCATCACAAATTATAGCTAACACATACATATGTTATTATAATACTAACAACAGCATATAGAAGACTTCTCAAATGGAAGACAGTCCAGAACTTCAATGTGTTTCACGCCTTCTTTTGATACCATACAAGCATATTTAGATTTTTGAATAAATATAAAAGCTTTAAGTATGTGATTAGATTTCCAAAACATATTTACTTACTAAAACCAAAGCTATATACAACGAGATATTCCACAATTTCTACACACTATTCCATCTAAAGACAGAATTTAGTCACTTACCAAATGATAGAGGATTTCTTAATTATGCTCTAGTGAACTAATGTTTTTCGTGTGTGTTTGTGAAAAATAATGATAGGAGAGAGTTTATACGGTCTTATAAGGACAATAAACTGACTTATGTTGGGGAAAACATATTTTATATTGAAAGCATCTTAAGAGAAAAAAAAGGTTCAATAAGCTAGCTGCCCTACTTTGCTCTTTTTCTTTCCTTATTTATTTTTTCACACATAATAATTAATATTAAGGATGGTTTACATGTGTAATTGTATAAAAGTAAATAAATTTCACTAAACTGAACCCCTTCCTCATTCCTTTCTATGATTTAAGAAAACTGATTTGTCTAACGACACAAACTCAATTCAAAAAATGGTGATGTAGGGGTTAATTTCACCTTTGAGCGAATACCCTTTTTAAAAGTGACTATATTAATTAATAATAAGGGTATTACAACTTAACACCGAGAGGGCTTTGGTACATACCATAGTCCCATAACTATATGCCACCATAGAAATAATAATATTATTGTTATGTATTAGGGGTGTGCTAATGGATCCATAAAGCTTTTAATAGATACTCACTATGCTAGGATAGACCCTAAAGGGTGGGGTCAAATGATGGGTTCTCACCATGCTAGGATGGAGCCTATAAGGTAAGGATCGAGTCTATCATGGCAAAGTATACTCCTCTTTACTTGAGATGGAGGGAACACAAGAATCTATTTAATAGTCTACATGGTTTTATATGTTAGTTATGGTCTTGTTCTCACATATGCATGATAAGTTTAATTAATGGATTTGATTATGCTTCTTCTCGTGATTTTTAACTTGCATTGCTCATGCATATTATGTCCTTATCCTATTGATTATTATTATGCATATAAATATTATGTTGTGATGTCCTTTGATTCATAGCATACCAACATACTTAGTACACTCCACATACTAACACATACTTATCTAACCATATAGGGACAGATGATGAGTCTACTATTCCATTACGTGGCTAGATTTGGATTCCAAGCTTGAAGATTGTTGGTGACTTCCCATGAATCGGGAAAAAGCTCACTTATGATGTTTCCATGTGTTGAAGTTTTATCATTTTCTTTTTGATGTATATCTTGACAGTAAGCTATGTTCTAGACCTCGCCAAGATATTACGATATAGAGGCATGTTTGGACACTATGCATTGATGTTAGTTCCCTAAGGGAAACTATGATGTACTTAATTTTATGCATTTTGTCTTGCTTATTATCTTATGTATGGTTATTTTACCTTATGAATGCTTATGATATGAACATAAGGTTTGGATGGGATGCCTACGGGTGTCACGACCTAGACCTATTGCCTAGCTATGATACAGTGAATGTGACACCCTCAAGGCATCCCATCTAATCCTTGTGTTCTTATCTTAAGCATTCATAAGTTCAAATAAGTACACATAAGAGCATAAGTAAGTAGAAATTTATCAAAGTAAAAAATCATATTTCCCACAAGGGAATGTGCATCAATCCATAATGTCCAAATCATGCCTCTACATCATAGGAATGATGAAGTATCAACATAAATGAAAAAAATACTAAGGTCTGTTCCCAAAGCATAGAACTCACCAACAAGGCTTCAAGCTCAAAATCTGAATTAAGCCACGAAATGGAAATAGTCACTCATCATCCATCCCTACATGGTTAGATCATGTAGGCAAAGAAGTATGTGTTAGTATATGGAATGTATTAAGTATTTAAGTATGTGATGTATTAAAGTACATCACAATAATATCAATATGCATAATCATAATCAATAGGATAAGGACACAATATGTATGAACATGAGAGCTTAAAATCATGAGAAGAAGCATCATCAAATCCATTCATAACCTTATCATTACATAGGTGGGAATAAAACCATAACCGACATATAAGATTATGCGGACTCTTACATGAAATCTTGATGTTCCCTCTACATCAAGAAAAGAGGAGCCTACTTTGCCAAGTTAGACTCGATCCTGACCATCTAGGCTCTATCCTAGCACGGTGAGAACCATTATTTCACCCCCACCCTTTTGGCTCTATCCTAACATGGTGGGTGTCCATATTTTAAGGTAATTGGATCCAATAGAGCACCTTTAAGGAATAAAACATGAACATTATTCCTATGGTGGTACATAGTTACTTGTAGATATAGCAATCTTTAAACCAACGTACTAACCACGAGAAGGTATCCACCTTAGTTAGATCATGTAGGCAAAAAGTATGTGTTAGTACTTGAAATATACTAAGTAAATGGGGTCTAATGCAACAAGAGAACATAATCCATAAATAGACAAGATGCATCACCATATATAACAGATATAAGCTTAATATGATATGGGTGATCAATGCTTAAGTCAAAACATGCATGGAATATATTCAAATCTCACATCATAGCATATATAGGTGGGAAGAGACCATTACAAACATATATGATCATGTCAGCTAATACATGGAATTATAATGTTTACTTCAGATAAAAACAAGAAGTGGTTTACCTTGCCAAGGTAACATACACTCAGCTTACAACATTGCCTTCTCGGAGAGTGGTACCAAATGTCCTTACCTTATGGAATGACCTTTTTGGTAAGTCTCACACGACGTCCTTACCTTACGACATAGCCTTTTCAGTAGGTATTAAAAGATATACTTAACTTATGGCATAGCCTTTTCAGTAAGTGCATGTAACAAACACTCCTCAACATAGCTCTGAAAGACCCTATGATCTTTTTTTTAATATCTTAAAATTCATATAGAATTTTGCAAATCTGACTTTATGTTATTTTTCAAAGGGAAAAATTGAGTGGGGAAACAGTTACCTACATGGTATATTTTGCTCGTTCCAATAAATAATATTTGTAAAGAAATTTCACAAATCATTAATTGTGTGCGACCATGCCATAATGTGGATCTGTTGTGGCCTAGTTCAAAAAGTCCGAAAAACCTTCCTTTTCACTAGAGAGAAATTGGGTAATATCCCGATTGCCTAGATAGAGGGAAAGCCCTCATAATTAGTCATTTTCCACACTAATAGCTCTCAAAAATCTCTCAAAATCCTCTCTAATACATCATCAACTATCCCATTAATATTGAAGAAACTCAAGAACTTGTTTTGGATTTCAAGAACCAAATTCAATTCTCAAGTTTTCCTCAAGTACTTCTTCAAGAAAACACCAAGATTAAGAAATGTGGTTATTCATTCATGGGTCCTTTAACCATGGAGCCCCAAATTACTTTTATCAAATTTCTTGATTCTAATTACTTATTGCTTATGGGTATTTTCGATTATCACTCCATTACATGAAAAATATTAGAAATTTATTGATTCTTGATTTATTGATGCATGGGCTACTACTAATGATTGAGATTATGATATGCTTATTATAATGAAGCTTTGTAAGCTATGGCCTCTTGAAAGACTTGAAAGATTATGAATTTTTAAATGGTTTTCATGACACCCAAATTGGGGTTTTTCAAGTATGTTGGTGATTTATTTGAAATGACTTTAAGTTTACCTTATCATGTTCCTTACTCTTGAATTATATGATTTTAAGCTTAATATACCCACCATGGTTTGACTAAGTAATGTGAAAAATCTCTTATGTAATGAAGGCATTATGGTAGGACATGTGATTTAGGATGTTGTTAATGTTGAATGAAAATTAAGCATGCTATGAGTTCATGAGAATGTTATAAATCTTACGAATGATATGAAGCCCTTTATTTGATATTATGATGTGATGGTTTGATGAGCTAGTTTATGACATTCAAAGCTATAAATATTGTGATACCATGATATACTATGAAGTTGAGGATTGTATGAGACGAATTACATGTCTCCATGTCCATGCTTTTGAAAGATGATATGTATGATTATGATGGGTTGTTTAAGAATAATTTAAATTAATGATATTTACTATATGCCTGGAAGTATGAAGTCTAAATAATGAGAAATAAAGGCTTATGAGACATTCTATGTTTATTACTAACTTATGAAAAGTTTCTAATGAATGAATGTTGATGGTAAAGGATCTCCCATCTATCTAATGAAAGAATTTAATATCATGAAGGATCCCCCGTATAAGGAATGGTGAAGGAGATATCATATGACTTTGACTTTATGATATCAATGGGTTGGAGATTGGAAAAGTAGCCCTCCCACTTGACTTGGAATGATTTTATGATATGGTACTATGGCATATGATTTTCCTACTCTTGTGAGAGACTACATAGCACCAAGTGGACTAGAGGTGATTATCCAAGTTCTAAAACTATGTTCCACAATAGGTAAATGGGTTAGAGATGACTACCCAATCCCTAAGAGGCGAGTACCCTAAATATGAGGTCTTGAGGCAAGTACCTGAGTATGGGCTTGAGGTGAAAACCCGAGTCCAAGAACTAGAGGTGTGTACCATTTCACATGAGGCTTACTGCATCCACTTAGGACTAGGAGGTTCACTTGGCAAGTGACTTACCCCTTTCTTCTGGAGTAGAGGAAACATCGGGACACTATGGTCTAGCTCACATGGTTTATGTCAGTTATGGTCTCTCTCACTATCATTTATAAGCTCACCAAAGCTTTATGGTATATGTCACTCTTGATCTATGAATTTCTTATATATGCTCATGTTCCTCTAATGTCCCCAAGATATTCTCTTATGATGATTATGATGGTTCCTTATTATTGTGTCAAGTTATGCTTACTACTATTGATGGTGTATCTAATACATATAACTCATCATTTTAAGAATTCAAATGATTTTATCACCTATGTTCAAGTTCTCCTCATGTTCCCAATAGGTCCCCTTATGATACATTAATATGTTTCCTTTATGTTATGCCCAAAGGTGTTTTAAAGTTCCTATGATTTATTGTTTCACAAGTTCAAATGGTATTCTCCCCTAAATGGGTGTGATGATGTCTACAAGTGTGTAAGGTAGTCTCTATTATGATTACCAATTTTCATTGCACAATAAAATAGTCTTTTTTGTAATGTATCATTTACCCAAGAATATTAATAATTTAATTATGTATGACATCGAGTATTTCTCACTAATTTACGTTTATGTGGCCTATCATGCATTCGTGTAAGAGTAGGTTCATTATTTCTCATGTGCATTATTCCATGTTCTATGGTGAGAGCAAAATGTCTGAATGATCACCCATATGTATATTCCAAGTTTATATAATTTGCTTATTCTCGATTATGTTTATCTATGCATCCTACTATGTTCTTTCTAAAGTTGTCCTTTATGTTAAAATAATATTAGCTTGATTACAACTTACTAATGCCTTTGTCAATGTATCATTTTTATCACGACACTTTGCATGAATCATTTCATTATTTATTTTCATGTCATGCATTGTATACATACATACTAGTACATTCCAAGTATTGACGCAAACTTCTATGCCTGGATGATTTAACAATGTAGGGACTGACACTCATCGACATCCTCCACGTCGTTAGCTTTTGATCATTGATAGAAGAGAGTTGTAAGTCCTTTGGTTCAGGGACAATATCTAGTTTCTATCTTACTTATATTGAGAACTTATTCAACTTTACTTCATAGTTTGAGGTAAGCCTTTAACACGTCTTGGCCCCCATCCTATTCATGATTAGAGGTGTTGTTGGATACTAAGCTATATACCTATAATTTGATGTTGAGATTTTATGGAGACTTATCCATTATACCCTATCCCTTATGTGATGCTATTGATTATGGTGGGAAGTGATGAAAGTGCTAAGTCCCTATTCTCCCATAGCTTCAGTCTTACTTACCCTCCCCTTAGTACTTTCTTGTTATATGATTAGTGCAAATCCATTTCCCCTATCTGTCCCCATAACATGAGTCATAAGCCACCTAGTCCCTTATAATTAATTGTTGAATGTTTGTTTTATATTCCGCAACCAAGGATGCGCAAACCATATACTAAGAGGCTTGTTTGGGTTGCCTTCAGGCTTCTCATTCGTCATGTTACGTCTAGACCCTAGGCTTTGGTAGTGACAAGCTTGGCATCATTGCAGTGGATTTATAAATGGTTCTTAGACATCCAATACACCACATCGAGTAGAGTCTTGTTCATAGTTGTGAAGCGCGCCATAACTAAGAATAGGAGGCTATGAGGCATTTTAGGAAATGGTTCACTTCTTCATGATTTATCTTGTGATCTAGGATTATAAACAAAAGAGGTTTCCTTCCTTAGAGGGTTCTCTTTTTCCCTTTTAGATCATGCCACTACGAAGTGGAAGATTATAGAGGGCTCTCACACCCGAAGAGGGTCTGGCTCCCCAAGAAGGAGGAGTTACACATGTCAAATTCGGAAATGCCATTACCATATTTTCATATATCGTGACCAACCAATTGAACCAAAGGGCCCAAGCTCATCATGCTCCTACTCCGGCCTCAAGAGTGGACTTTACAAGGATGAACCTATCGGAGTTTCATGGTTCTAGAGCGGAAGAAGATTCCTAAGAGTTCATCGATGAGATATATAAGGTTCTTGCTATTATAGAGTGTCTTCCTCAAATAGTTCATTTATATTGAATTAAGAGAGGCAAAGATGATAGACTTCATGAATCTTAAGCAAGGCTCCATGAGTGTAGGGGAGTATTCCCTAATGTTCAACAAGCTCTCGAAATGTGCTCCTCACTTAGTTGCCGACTCTAAGGCAAAGATGAACAATTTGTGTTGGGGATATGCAACTTGGTTAATAAAGAATGTCGCACCGCTATGCTAGTTCATAAAATGGATTTGTCTCGGCTAATGACTTATGCCGAGAAACTTGAAGGGGAGAAACTTAGGAAGATAAGGAATGGGGAGTCCAAGAAGGCTCAGATTGAGGACGAATCATCCTTTGATATTTCTTTTAGGCCTAAGTTTCACAAGGTTGGGGTGACTAGCCCCAAGTATCAAGGAGACAGTGTTGGTAGTTAAGCTCCTCCTATGTGCAACTAGTGTGGAAGGTACCATCTGGGAGATTGTTCAGTAGGTTCGAGTGCATGTGTTGGGTATAGTGCAATGGATCATAAGTTGAGACATTGTGCATGGATCCCGAAGAATTATAGGGATAATCATCGATAATCTCAACACTACCCCTCTAAGGGTCCTTAAACTTAGTATGGTGCTTCACCTGTTACGTTGTTAATTCTCCTTATGTGATAACGAAATTGGTGTAGGTTGGATTCATGTCCAAGGTGTTATGGTTGATGTTTGAGCATTAGTAGTTGAGTTGGATGTTGGTAGAGAGGTAGTTTTATGTTAAAACCTCATGTATCATCTAGTTTAGTCTTGGGTTGTTGTTTGTTTTGCATGCATGTTCATAGAATAGGATTTCGATTGAAGTCCTATGTGCAATTATGAAGATCTACTACTCATGCTTTTAAAATGATTTCCATGATAGAAACTTTGAAAGATGCATGGAATCAATGTTTAATTTGCTTTATTGTTATAATAAGGAGTTGATAGATGTTCTATTTTATTCTTGCTATCTCTATTTACATTTGAGGACAAATGTTCCCATGGGGGGGGGGGGATATTGTAACACCCCTCAATGTAGCTCGAAAAAAATCTATGATGTATTTTTTGAATATCTCAAAATTCGTGTAGAATTTCACAAATATTACTTCATATTCTTGTCCAAAGGGAAAAGTTGAGTGGGCCAACAGTTACCTACAAAGTATATTTTTCTCGTGCCAAAATATATTTTTTTTGGTGAAATTTAGCAAACCTGTAGTTGTGTGCAATTACACACAATGCGGATGTATCGCTGCCTAGTTCAAAATATCTGAAAAATCTTCGTTTTCACTTGGGGGCAATAGGGTAATAACCCGATTGCCTATATAGATGGAAACACCCTCAATTGTTAGCCATTTCTTTACACCAAAAGCTCTAAAAAATCTCTCAAAATTCTCTCCAAAATATCATCAACTATCCCATTATAATTCAAGAATCTCAAGAACTTGTTTTGGAGTTCAAGAACCTAATTCAACCCTAATTTTTTCCTCAAGTACTTCTTCAAGAAAACTCTGAAATTAAGGTATGTGGGTCTTCATCCATGGGTGCTTTCACTCATGGAGGCCCAAAACTATTTTTATCAAATTTCTTGATTCTAATGACTAATTCTTTATGGGTATTTTCTATTATAACTCCATCACATGAAAAATGTTGGCAATTTGTTGATTCTTTATTTATTGATGCATGAGCTCCTACTAATGATTGAGATTGTGATATGCTTATTACATTAAAGCTTTGTAAGCTACGGCCTATGGAAAGACTTGAACATATTATGAATTTTGAAATGGTTTTGAAGATACCCAATTGGAGTTTTGCAAGTACATTGGTGTAAGTTGTTTGAAATGACTTTAAGTTATCCCTGTCATGTTCCTTACTCTTGAATTCTATGACTTTAAGCTTAAATACATATACCCACGATGTTTTGACTAAGATATGTGGCAAATTTCTTCTGTAATGAAGGCTTTATGGCAGGACATATGATTTATGAATGTTATTAATGCTGAAGAAAAATTAAGCATGTTATGAGTTCATGAGAATGTTATAAATGTTATGAATGATATGAAGCCTTGTATTTGATATAATGATGTGATAGTTTGATGAGCTAGTTTATGATATTCAAAGCTATAAATGTTGTGATACCATGAGATACTATGAAGTTGAGGATGAATTTCATGTTTCCATGTCCATGTTTTTGAAGATGATATGTTCGATTGTGATGTGTTGTTTAAGAATGCTTAAATTGATGATATTCACTATATACCTTGAAGTATGATGCCAAATAATGAGAAATGAAGGCTTATGAGACATTTTATGTTTATTATTGACTTATGAAAAGTTTCTTATGAAAAAATGTTGATCGTAGAAGATCTCCCATCTATTTAATGAATGAATGTATTATGGTGGAGGATCTCCCATCTATCTTATGATTTTGACTTTATGATATCAATGGGTTGGGGATTGGAAAAGTTGTCCTCCCACATGACTTAGAATTATTTTATGATATGATACTATGTCCTGCGATTTTCCTACTCTTATGAGAGCGTACCTAGCACTGAGTGGACTAAAGTCAATAACCCAAATCCTAAAACAATGTGCCACCGTAGGTAAAGAGGTTAGAGGTGATTACCTAATCCCTAATATGCGAGTACCCTAAATATGAGGTCTTCAGGCGAGTATCCAAGTACGGGCTTAAGGCGAGTACCCGAGTCCATGAACTAGAGGTGAGTACCCAGTTCACATGACGCTTACTAGATCAACTTAGGCACCAGGAGGTTCACCTTGGATAGTGACTTCCCCCTTTCTTCTGGTGTATGGGAAACACAAGGACTCCATGGATTAGCTCAAATGGTTTATGTCGGTTATGGACTCTCTCACAGTCTTTTATGAACTCACCAAAGCTTTATGGTATATGTCTCTCCTGATCTATGATTTTTATATATATGCTCATGTCCCAAAGATATTCTTTTATGATTATTATGATGACTTCTTATTATTATGTCCAAATATGCTTACTACTATTGATGGTATTTCAAACTCATATAACTCATCGTTTAAAGAACTCAAATGATTTTATCACATACGTTCAAGTTCTCCTCATGTTCCCAATAGGTCCCCTTATGATAAATTAATATGTTTCCTTTATTTTATGTGCAAATGTTATTTAACGTTTCTATGATTCATTGTTTCACAAGTTCAAATGTTATTTTCCCCTAAAAGTCCAGGATGACGTCTACAAGTGTGTAAAGTGGTCTCCATTATGATTACTAATGTTTCTTGCACAATAAAATAGTCTTTTATGTAAAGAGATGTATTATTTATCCAAGAATATTGATACTTTAATTATGTATGACATCGTGTATTTCCCACTAAGTTAAGTTTATGTAACTATCATGCATTTAAGTAACGGTAAGGTCTTTATTTCTCATGTGCATTATTTCATGTTCTATGGTGAGAGTAAAATGTCTAAATGATCACCCATATGTATATTCCAAGTTTATATAATTTGTTTATTCTCGATTTTGTATATCTATGCATCCTACTAAGTTCTTTTTTAAGTTGTCCTTTACGTTTAAATAATATTAGCTTGATTACGGCTAAGTAATGCTTTTGTAAATGTATTATTTTTATCACAAGACTTAGCATGAATCATTTTATTATTTATTTTCATGTCATGCATTGCATGCCTATATACTAGTATATTCCAAGTACTGACGCATACTTCTATGCCTGCATGATATAACCATGCAGGGACTGACGCTCATCGATATCCTCCACTTGGTTAGCTTTGGATCATTAAAAGAAGATAGTTGGTGAGTCCTTTGGTTCATGGACAATATCAAGTTTCTATCTTACTTATGTTGAGACCTTATTCCACTTTACATCATAGTTTGAGGGTGAGCCTTGAACATGTCGTGGCCCATCCTATTTGTGCTTAGAGGTGTTGTTAGATACTACACTATGTACTTATAATTTGATGTGAGATTTTATGGAGACTTATCCCTTAGACCCAATCCTTTATGTAATGCTATTGATTATGGTGGGAAGTGATGAAAGTCCTAAGTCCCTATTCCCCCATAGCTTGAGCACTACATACCCTCCCTTTAGTAGTTGCTTGTTATGTGATTCATGCAAATCCCTTTCCCCTATATATCCCCATAGCATGGGTCACAATCCCCCTAGTCCCCTAGAGTTAATTGTTGAATGTTTGTTTTATCTTCAGCAACCAAGGATGTTCAAACGATCTGCTAAGAGGCTTGTTTGGGTTGCCTTCGGGCTTCTCATTCGCCGTGTCATATCTAGGCCCTAGGCTTGGGTCATAACAGTACAAGCTCATTTAGGGAGTCAACAGTACAAACCTATGGTGCCATATTGTTTAGGGACAATGAAAGTCTACCAAGGTCCTCTAGGTTCTAAGTCAATATCTTGTAGAATTCTTAAATCATAATCATAATATGTGTAGACATGTAAAATCATTATGTCACCATAAGAGTAGCTCATCAAAACTAATGCTTCATAGCATCAAAGAAAGGGATTCATATGATTCATAACTTTCATAACATTCTCATGAACTAATAGCATGCTTATTATCCCTTCAATCATTCACAATATTCACAACTTGCATATCTTGCAATAAGACTTGCATCTACATAAGCAGCTTGTCATATAACTTGAGTCAAAAGATAGTGGGTATATGCATATGAGCTTAAAATTATGTAAACCAAGAGTATAGGACATGAAGGGAGTAAAACAAAGTCATTTAGGAATCAATCAAAGTAACCCACCATCATTGTAGTAAAATCCCCAATTCGGGTATCATAAAATTCACCTTAAAATCCATAATTTCTCAAAGCAGCATACATACATAGTGCGTGTATCATAAAACTATTCATAGTACCAAACCTCATTAAGTGTTCATGCATAATAAAACCCATACTTGACAAAAGTCTGACTCAAATCATGCTTGTAGTGAATAATTGGAATTAACCATAAAGAATTAATCATCAAAATCAACAAATTTATTGAAAATAGTTTTGGGACTCAGTAGGTGGAAAAAACCATGAATGGAAGACCCACATACCTTAAACTTGAAATCAACGAAGGGTACTTGAGGAGACTTGAACGAATAACTTGAATGGTTGGACTTCAACGAAAGCTCTTGAGAATTTGGGAATTGGCTGAGGAATTTTGGGAGGGTTTTGGGAGTTTTTGAGAGTGCATTAGGGCTAAAATGGCTAAAATGTTTAAGGAATCCCAAATATAAAGTTGATAGGTTATGACACAATTGCCCTCACTTATTTTGGAGAATGTTCAGAAAAATTTGAACTGTCGGAGAACAGAGTTGCATTGCACCTTGGGTTTTGCATAGAACATTTCAGCTTGGGTTTTGCATAGAACATTTCAGCATGAAGTTCAATTTTCCTCTTTTTTGTCCTAGAATGAGTTTAGGATATTTTTGTACTATGCAAGAACAAGTCCATGACGCGGACATGCCATATCGTTTTCTAGTTAAACCAAAGCCAACCAAAAAATTATTTTTATACGGTTGACCTAAAATTGAAGGTGACCTTAATCCTATATAATTTTGCCTCCTAAAAAGGAATAAGTGTTGGATTTTCAAAATAACACATGAATTTTACAATATTCAAGAAATACATCATAAGGACATTCCGAGTTGCATGGGAGGTGTTACAATATCTCCCCTTTGAGAACATTAGTCCCCAAATGTGATAGAAACACTCTTGAGAATAGTAATTAGACATATTTTCAGCCGAACATGAATGCATCAATACAACTTAAACATCATTCCATTGAAACATCAAATTTAAACATCAAGTACCATCAAAACATGTCACTATGAGTATTTATACATGCAAAATGATACAAGGGCTGAGATGCATGACTTGAAAGCAAAGATAGGATTTCTTATTACCTTAGGCTTTAGTAGAGTGGAAGCGATAAGGATATTGCTTCTTTATGTTCGCTTTGGCTTCCCAGTGACACTTTCAACTTGTTGATTCCTCCAAAAGACTGTGGATGCTATATCTTTGTTCCTCAATCCCTTCACTTATCTGTCAAATATTTCCATCAAAACTTCTTTAAATGTCAAGTTGTCCTCAACAATAACTACAACTTCTAAAGTCACTATAGAGTTTAGGTCACCCACAACTTCTTTAACATAGACACATGAAAAACCTGATAAACCATACTCATCTCCGTGGGCAACTCCAACTCAAAAGAACCTTACCAATTCTCCTCAAGATTATGTAAATCCTTACATACCTAGGGCTTAGCTTTCCCTTCTTGACAAATAAAACTACACAGTTCATAGGTGAGACCTTCAAATACACCCAATCATCAACACCAAACTCAAGATTCCTTCTCCTCACATCAATGTAGGACTCTTGCATACTTTGAGCTATATTTAATCTTTCTCTTATCATCCTCACCTTCTCCAAAGCTTCCATAACCAAAATAGGACCTATCAAAGCCATTTCCCCTACTTCAAACCACCGAATGAGGATCTACAACGTCTACCATATAGAGCTTCAAAGGGGGTTATTCAGATGCTAAAGTGATAGCTATTGTTACAAGCAAACTCAATATGTGGAAGATGTTCATCCGAACTAACTTTAAATTCCAATATACAAGACCTACGCGTATCCTTAAGAGTTTGAATGGTCCTTTTGGCTTGACCATCCATTTGTGGGTGGAATTTTGTGCTAAGCTTGACTTTAGTACCAATGCCTCTTTGGAAAGACTCCAAAAGTGAGACATAAATTGAAACCATGATTTGAAATAATAGACAATGGAATCCCATGCAATTAACCAACACATGGATGTACAACTTAGCATAATCTTCCGCACTATAGGTTGGCTTAACAAGTACGAAGTGAGCCGATTTCATCATCTATCAACAATAAACCATATAGAATCAAAATGGTTCTCACTCTTAGGTAGGCCAATCATAAAGTCTATGTTGATATCTTCCTACTTTCAAGTAGAAATCTCAATTTCTTACACTAGGCCACCCGATCTTTGATATTCGGCTTTGACTTATTGGCAATTGTGATATCCAACTATAAACCTTGCAATATATCTTTTTATACCTGATATGCTGCCAAAATACAATATTTTTTATTCTTAAATCCTTGAATTTTATGTGGTATCAATGCGATATTTGTTGATTTTATGTATTTTTTTTGCGTATATTTGCATGATTACAAGTTGGCCTTGATTTTGGAAAAAAGTGCAAAAGTTGCTAATGTTTGTTGTTATATAAGACCCTTTATGGGTTGTAGGGTGGTTTTATGAATAATTCCAGTGAGCGGCTATTTTTTTAAGTTTATTCTATGAACATGCAGACAAGTAGTAGAAGGTTTTATGAGGTGTAGAAGATAACTCGTGCCTTGAGGATTACAGATTAGGACTTTCTAAAGTTTTATTAGATGAAACCCCCTCTACCGGTCATAAATCACGTTACGAGTCATAGAGGCATGTTGCAAAGTTGAAGTCAAAAATCTCTAGTAGTTGAGCATGAGACCCTGATTACGGGCCGTGGAATGCAATACAGATCGTAAACACCTTTCGTGTGGCGTGCTGACTAGTTCTCCTATTTAATTTAGGACTTGTGGTTTACGTATTATAAATAGGTGTTTTAGGTTATTTTTCATAACTTTTCACCTAGCACTCAGAGAACATAGTAATAAGAGAAAGACAATTATGAGATCATCTTGGAAAGTCTTTGAGGACACTTGTGTATGAATTTCATCTTTAAGCTTGTGATTCTTATTAAATTTGGATTTGCTTGTTCTTAATTCTATTGTGTAAGTGTTCAATTATATTTTCTCAAGCCATAATTCTTACATCTACACAAAGCATTAGTAGTTAAATCCACAACTCTGGTTATGGGAACCATGAAGAACTAACAAAGTAAAACTGGATAATTTATGATTTTGAAAGGTTATGCATGTAATAATTAATTCTATTTGTTTCACATATTTTACAGTGGTGGACAACATTAGAACCCACCTACTGTTAATGACTGGACCAAGGTAGTAATGAATAGGAAAAAAGATTAATTAACCGAATTTGATTGATGTGTTCTCATCTAATCAACTAAACTGGGTCAAGGGGAGGTTGTACTGGGACTAATAGGTAAGGGTTAGTAATGCACAACATAGAGATGGGCCATGTCACATAGTGAAATTGACCTCTTATCTTGACCAAATGGCATAGTGAACATAACTCACCGTCCTACATGCTATACACTAGAAACAAATTGGGTTATCTAGTGATATTGAGTTGGGAATCATGGGGAACACAATGCCCTAGTTTCTCTCCATATTGACTTTTATCTTGTGATAGTTAGTTTAATTATATTCTCCATTGATTATTGCAAACCCCTCCCCTTTGGGGTAGTAAATTGGTTAACCATTCGAATTTCAATAATTGAATTCTCTTCATTCTACGTATTCCATGTGAATTTGACCCTAACCTTTGTTAGGTTCTATTTCTTGAAAACAATCACTTTATCCTGTTAAAAAGAGAAGTAACTTGGGTGACATCATGATTTTGATGCTTTTGCCAAGTAATACGATTAGACTTAGTGAATTCATAAGTAATTTGGGTGTTAACCATTAGTCCTCTTATTTTACTTTTGTTTGTTGTTTTTGTTCTTCTTTAGGGTGTAAGTGTAGTGTATGACCAACACACGGAGTCAAGCACACCCCTTAACTTTGTTTGACCCAAATCCACAGAACATTGAGAAGAATGGCCCAAGACAATGCCAATAATGTGTCAATGTAACTTTCAATAGGAATAACAATATGGATGATCAGAATGAGAACCCACCTCCTCCGAAGGACATAGCTCCACATTCTCAAGATTTCAATGTCAATGCTTACTAGCAGAATCAATACAGGCTAAATCCTATGGCTATGGAGGTGATTGGAGCTATTGTGTTTCCACCACTACTGCAGACACCAAGTTCACAAACTCAAGTTACTTTAGATGTTGTAGAACCGTTAGCTTTTGCAGGCTTACTATTGGAGGATCCTCGTATCCACCTACATAATGTGGCATTCATTTGCAAGAGTATGATGGGAACACAGAATTTGTCTATGAATGTTGTGGGACCTCGTGTCTTCCCATATTCTCTTATGGGTAATGTAGTATTATGGCTATCTGAGCTCCCATAATGTTTGGTCACTAGTTGGGCAGACTTGCAGAAGGCCTTTTTAGAGAGGTACTTCCCTAGATTGAAGCAGCTCAAGTTGAAGGACCAAATCAACAACTTTGAGCAACTTCCTAGTGATTCAATAAGAAGTACTTAGGAGCAATTCACCAAATGTCGGGGGAGTATCCTTGACCACAAGATAGTTGATGATACTTTGGTGGAGATCTTCTATCGCACTCTCGATTAGAACAGTCAGACTTGTGCTAACACTATCATGGGGGGCATGTTCTTGGATTAAACATCTGCAAGGATCCCAGAGCGAATGGAAAGAGTGGTCAAGACTAATCGTACATAGGGGAAGAGAGACAAAGCATCTATCAAAAGTTCATGTGCTGTCATTATTGGTTCGGAGAAAGTAGAGATCAGTGAAGAAATCATGTTGCAGCTTGCCCATATTCCCACAAGTATGGAGGTAATAATGAAATAGAAGCAAGACTGGGTGAATGCAGTAGTTCATCAACCTCTATATGCACCCATGTGTCATGAGCCATATTAAAATGAGGATGCATGTTTTGTTGTTGATCAAATGGGGGGGGGGGGGGTTGAACAAATGCCCAAGGATCCAATCACAACTAGTAGCGCCAAGGCCAAGGGAATCAATGTTGGAACTTTAATAGAGATGAAGCATACAGGGACAATCGCTAAGGTTACTATAACAGTTCCAGAGAGAGATATAGATTGGGGACATAGAAAAGGCTTCAGAAATGGTTCTTATGTGCCACTGCATAATAATGATGCAAGTGCAAGTAGTTCTAGAATTGAGGAGATGTTTGATCGCCTATTGAAGAAGTTGAGACACAGGATGAGACTATAAGCGACATGAAATCAGAGATTTCAAGTATAAATCAAAAAATAAAGTCTCACTCTCTGGCTATCAAATAACTGGAACAATAATTTGGTCAAGTGTTGACTTAACTAAATTAGCGTCAGAAGGGTAGATTTCCTAGCAACACAGTTCAGAATCCTAAAATGATGAGCAATGTATAGCGGTTACTACTAGAGGTGGCAAGAGCACCATTGATCCTCCCATGCCAGTTGATGAGGAAGATGTTCGAGAGGAGCTGGATGTGGCCAAGGATGTATAGATAGGAGAAGATCATGGCAAGGATAGGGTAAGTGAAGATGCTGATACACCATAGAATTTGAAGCTTATTCCTAGGCCTCCACCTCCCTTCCCTCAAAGAATCAAAAAGAGGAAGGAGAAAGGCATGTTCAAGCACTTTCTCTCCATGCTGAAACAACTCTCCATCAATATCCTTCTCATTAAAGAATTAGAGAAGATGATAAGGTATGCTAAGTACATAAAGGACTTGGTTACTAAAAAGTGTACTGTGAGTCAGGAGCTCTCCCAAGAGCTTCAACATTGTAGTGTTATTGCTACGAGGTCCTTGGTTTAGAAGTGAGAAGATCCCAGTGATTTCTATATACACTGCACCACTGGAGATGTGGAGTTCGCAAGGGTACTATATGATATAGGTGCCAGTATTAATATGATGCCACTTGTAGTCTACAAGAAGGTTGGATTGGGAGTCCCTACTCTAATGAGCATGATATCGTTGATGGCGGATCGCACGGCGAAGAAGCTTGTAGGGATATTGTACAATCTCTTTGTAAAAGTTTAAAAGTTCATATTTCCCACAGACTTTATGATCCTAGATTGTGAAGTTGACTTTGACATCCCAATCATTTTGGGAAGACCATTCCTAGCCATTGGATTAGCATTAGTTGTTACAGAAGTCGGTCAACTCAGGTTTAGATTGAATAACAAAGAAGTCATCTTCAATACCTTTCAGTCCATGAAGCATCCAGATGATTTAAAGAGTGTATTCTGGGTAATTGGTGAAGTTTGAGTAACCAATTTGTCCAAGTCATGCCACGACGATAAATCAGGCGCTAGTTGGGAGGCAACCGATTGTTTTGATGTAATAGTATAGTTATAGGGTTATTTCCAGTTTTGGATTCATAAGTAGTTTGATTTCTTGTATTTTGATTGTAATTTTGGATATTGGGCTTGTTGCGTATAGGCTAACAGTGTGTTCTATGAAGAGTATGCAGGTACAGTATTAAATTAACCATTTTGGTAAAGAAGAGCATCAGGAAGTATCTCTTTGACTGGGTCTACGGGCCATAAATCACTTTACGACTCGTACCCCATCTCATAGGTATTTCCAGTGAGCAGAAAAGTTATGCACTCTTGTCCACGAGCCAACTTTATGATCTATAGATCAAACTATGGGTCATGAATGGAACTTAGGACCCCGGGTACGTTTTCAGAATGTTTTGCTAAGTGTTGGGGCCTCTACGACCAATTTTATGAGCTATAAATCACATTATGACTTGTAGACTGGTCAGTGAAAGAAATCTAGGGCTTGGATGTTCTACGAAACCACAGTTTTCGGGTCGTAAATACTCTATGGACCATAATCGGGGTTTCATAGAGTCCAGGCCCATTAACTTTTTAGTTTACCCGATAAAGGTATAAATAATGCGGTCAAATTATTTTGACCCCATTCTTGACCTAAATTACAAAATTAACCTGGCGAACTCCTCCCCCTTGTGAATTCGACCACTGATAATAATCGTACACCTATTTTCCAGCAAGTTTCTGATTACCTAGGGTTTCGTGCCTAGTCACCTCCTTCATCTTATTTAACTGAATCACAAATTTGGTAAGTTTATGGTTAAATTAACACCTCTAATTTGCCTAGTTGTGGATGATTGAATTGGAAATTGTGTTAGGAATGGTGTTTATACATAAAATCCATGTTTGACTTCATTTCGTGTTATATATTGTGTTGCCCATGTTTGAATAATGGTCTAAATTTGGAATTAGGGCATCGTTGCATTGATTTCGTATGCTAAATACTTATTTATGTCTATTGATTCAATCATCATGTGTGATTAATGGATTTTTGTGTGTGAATCGGTGGGGATAACATAAGTGTGTGATTTTATTAAAAATTGAGCATAGGTGGTCGAAATTGTAGGGTAAAAAATCATGCTTAATCACTTCCCATGGGGTATATGTGTTGTAGAACATATTGAGGGCATCGGTAGTGGTATGGAAATCATGTGGGTGGGTGTATTTTTGCTTTGGGGATAGTACTATGTTTGTTGAAAAAGGTCATTTGGGGTCCCTGTGATGGGCTCAGAAACTGAAGTGATAGAGTTTTCTTGTCCACAAGTTGCCTTTATAGCCTGTGGATTATTCCACAAGCCGTAATTTCATCTCGTGCAAGATTCCCTAAACTTGAAGTTTCAGAGTATCCATCAGATGAGACCTTCTAAGAGTCATAGATCACTTTACAGCTCGTAGATAGATCTAGTAGATCCCTTCATGGAATTGATATACTCACTGGAAATCTCTGTGATCTGTTTATGACTTGTAAACCACTTTATGAGTCGTACTTAGTCTCGTAGAGTTTTCCTGTAACAAAACTTATTCGAACCACTGCTTTACGAAAGCTCTTTGTGGCTCATAGTATCTACTACGGCTTGTAAAGGTGATTTCGTGGAACCCTTCTGCAACTGAACTTAGATAATTTTTGCATTCCAAATTTTTATTTATGGGGGCTAACCTTGGTGTGTATATGTTCATGTTTTAGGTGCAGTAGCACCAAATTCAAACGCGATAAGATCAAGGCCCTACAAAGGAGGCTTAGAGATGAGCCTTCGGATGATAAGCAGGCTACTATACCGAGTGGCTAACTAGAGGTGTTGGACGTCAGCCCAGACCTAGATGCAGCTCCACCATAGACCAGAGCCACTGCTAAAACTGGGCAGACTCATGCTCTTGTTGTTCACACTCCCCAGTCTGAGGAGGGAGGTAGTGACTAGAGCGATTTTTCGCAGATGACTCTATCTAGAGAGGAGTCCTGCCCTGAGGGAGTCCCTGAGGATGGATTAGAGACAGAGTCCTCCACTGCACCCTAATCATCACAATCTACACCTAATGCCCTTACTAGCTGGTGGTGGATCGAGGGAATGAAATAGATATATGTGAAGGGCACGCAGCTGACAAAGCGGGGCAAGCTAGCCCACTCTATCTATGAGGAGCCCTAAGACATCTCAGGCAGACTCAATAGTCTCTCCAGCATCTAGGATATGATTACTTGGTATGGGCTTCAGTGGCTCACACATGCACTTGGACAATACTCCCCAATCATGGTGAGGGAGTTTTGTGCCTCATATGCAGCCACTATCCAAAGCACTCTTCCCAAGGGGAAGAAGCCCCTTACTCAGCCCATACTGACCAAGACGAGAGTGAGGGGTATGTAGGTGGATATATTGGAGGCCAATGTCTGCAGGATGCTATTTGGACTAGAATTCCCTGCCCCAGATCCACCGCAGATATCGATACAAGGTGGGTCAGATGGGGGACCCACTTGTTATAAAAGATCCAGAGCAACAAGCCAGTTTGATGAGATGGATAGTTGGTTGATATGCTGCCAAAATACAAAACTTTGATGCTTAAAACATAGGATTTTATGTGTTCCCAGTGCGGTTTTAGTAGTTTTTATGTGTTTTTGTATTTAAATTTGAAGGATTACAAGTTGGCCATGATTCGGGAAAAAATTGCAGAAGTTTCTTGTTTTTGCTATTGTATGAGATGTTGTACTAGTTTTAGAGCATTATACGAATCATAAAGGTATTTTGTGAAGAATTTTTGTAAGTGGCCAAGTTTTTGAAGTATATTCTATGAACATACAAATGAGTCGTGGAGCATTGTACAAGTCATAGAAGACCTTTCATTCCCTGAGAATCCGAGAAGTGGACTTGTATGAGAGTTATCTAGCGAAATCCCCTTTATGAGTTGTAAACCCCTTTATGTGTCATGAAAGGGTGTCGTAGAAGTGAAGTCCAAAATTCTAGCAGTTGATTACGAGACGCCGACTATGAGTTGTAGAAGCCTCTATAGGTCGTGAAGTGCTTTCATGGAGTTTGCCGACAAGTTTTTCCAATTTATTTAGGAATTGTTTTTAATTATTATAAATAGGTTTTTTAGGTTACTTTTTGAAAGTTTTTGTCAGTTCATATAAGTTTTTAGTAGTTTTGGGTTTTGTACTCAGAGAACTCAATATTCTTAGAGAGAAAATTATGATAGAGTCTTTGGGAACACTTGTGTTTTAATTCAATCTTCAAGTTTGTGATTTTCATTGACTTTGGATTTGCTTGATCTTAATTCAATTGTGTAAATGTTTAATTATGTCTTCTCAATTCATAATCTCTTCATCTACTCATAGTATGAGTAGCAAAGTAAAATCGGATAATTAACGAATCTTGGAAGGCATATATGCATGTATTGATTAACTCTGTTTGTTTTGCATATTTTCTGATGGTGGACATGATAGAACCCACCTAGTGTTACCAATTAGACCAAGGTAGTAATGAATAGGAAAAAAGATTAATTAATAGGATTTGATTAATATGTTCTTATCTAATCAACTAAACTCGGCCAATGGGAGGTTGTACTGGGATTAATAGGTAATGGTTAATAATGTACACCTTGGTAATGTACACTATGGTGATGGGCCAAGTCGCATAGTGAAATTTTTCGCTCACTTTTGACCAAAGGGCTTAGTGAACTTAAATTACCATGCCCACATGCTATACACTAGACAAGAATTAGGTTATCCAAGGATACTGAATTGGGAATCATAGGGAACACAATATCTTAGTTGCTCTCTATTATTGATTTTTCTCCCGTGATAGTTTATTTTTTCTCATTGATTATTGCAAACCCCCCTCGGGGAATTGAGTCAATTAACTACTCTAATTGCACATTGGTGAATTTGTCTTCAATCTATGTTTTCCCTATGGGTTCGGCCCTAACCATGGTTGGATTCTATTTGTTGTCAGCGATCACTTTATCCTCTAAAAAGGAGGTGTAACTTGGCCGACATCAAGTTTTTGGCATCGTTGCCAAGAAATATGGCTAGACGTAGTAAATTCGTTAGTAATCTGAGTGTAATCCTTAGTTCTACATATTTTACTACCGTTATCATGCTTGTTTCTTTGCAGTCTGTATGAGTAGTGTATGCCCAACACTCAGAGTCAAGGCTAGACCTTAACTCCATTTGATCTGGAGATGCACCGAACTAAAAGAAGAATGGCCCAAGATAATGCCAACAACACAACCAATGTAGCCCTGGATAGGAATAATAATGATGATGATAGGAATGAGAACCCACCTCCTTTGGAGGACATTCTATAGCCTTAGGAGTTCAACGACAATGCTTACCAATGGAATCAGTATAGGTTAAAACCCCATGGCTATGGATGTGATTGGTGCTATTGTGTTGCCATAACTACTGGCAGACACAAAGTTCACAGCCTCTAGTGGGTTACTTTAGATGCTGTAGAATCTTTGGTTACTTGCGAGCTTACCATCGGAGGATCCACAGAGCCACTTGCAAAATGTGGTATTTGTTTGTAAGAGTGTGATGGGGACACGAAATCCATCTATGGATGCAGTGGGACTTCATGTCTTTCTGTTTTCTCTTACGAGCAATATTGTGTTGCGGCTATTTGAGCCCCGCAGAGTTCAATCACCAGTGGGCTGACTTGCAGAAGGCCTTTTTGGAGAGGTACTTCCCTCAATCGAAGAAGCTCAAGTTAAAGGACCAGATCAACAACTTAGAGCAACTTCCTTATGATTCGATAAGTACTACTTGGGAGCAGTTTATAAAATATCTGAGGAGTGTCCTTGAACACAAGTTAGTTAATGACGCCTTGGTGGAAATCTTCTATCGTGCTTTTAATGGGAACAGTAAGGCCTGTACTGACACTATCATGGAGGAAATATTTCTAGATCAACCATTTGGAAAGATTGCAGAATGTATAGAGTAAATAGTCAAGAAAAATTATGCATAGGGAAGCGGGATAGAGCTTCCACAAAGAGTTCATATATTGTTAGTGTGGAGTCAGAGCAAGCAAAATTTAGTGATGAAATTATGTAGCAGCTTGCTCAGTCATTTTTGTAATTCTGTGACTACCTTTTTGAAGAGCATATGTATATTGACCTCAGGCCATTGGTATTTCGTTGGGACTATTGGGGAGGCTACTGGTTAGGTTATTTGGAAGTTTAGTGGATTTTTGAGTTAATCGGGATATTATACTTGTAAAGTAATTTTTTGAGTAAAGTCTTGGTAAACGACCTCAGGCTAGAATTCTAACCATTCCATTATCTCCAGAAAGGTCTAATTAGGCTAGGACCATGTCTGGTGCAATTATATCATGGATTGCAAATTTAGCCACCGGAATCGATTTTTAATAGTTAACCCAATAATTGTTCTTGGGAACCATGTCTCAAGTGAGAATTTTGATAGTTTAGTTAGCTCTAGAATATCAATTTTGCTCTAGTTCGGCCCTTCATTTGATACCAAGGACTTCCGAATTTGATTTGACCCTCGAGGGGTTTTCATTAAAAGTTACGTATAAAGAAGTGAGACATCACTTTATTGTAGGAAGCTCTATTGGAAATTCTGACTGCACCATTTGGTCTGAAACATTTCAATCCATAGGGATATATAGTTTATTTGTAAAAATCGGAGTATGAAAAAGTCCAAAACGATAAAAAGGGGTGGAAGGTTTAATGGGGGAGGTGTGACATGGCACCTCCTCCTACTGCCACATGGAAAATTTTGCTCCTGCTACCTGGTAGCAACCTCACAGCATCTTGGGAGCATCATATGGATATATATATGTGCATGTTTAGGAGAGATTATATATTTGTTTCCTCCGACTTGTCACCACGACTTTGAGCTCATTTTTTTCATCCGATTTAAGTGAGTCAAAAAGCTATGTGACTCGGTTTCTTCTAAAGAACATCGTGGTGAAGTCAGAATTTTATATTGGCATGCATCTTAAGGTAAAATCTTAGTTTCTTTTGTTGATTATATATCAAAATTGGTAAAAACCTTACATGGTGATATCTCGGTCATTTCTCAATGGAAATAAGTAAAATTTTTGTATAAATTGTTCTATTTTCCAAAATGAACATTGTGACATTCTTGGATCTTATCAATTGGGTTGTAGTTTTGTGAAATTTGACCAAGAAGTTATATAAGAGATATTTTCAATAAGAAATACCACTTTGTTTTTGAACTGTTTCTCTGTCCGTTGAGGTCTGTTTTGGGCTCCATTTCTAGTTATGGACTTGGGGTGATGTAAGGATCATTTTATAAAGATTGGTTTGACGTTTTAGATATAGGCCCTATTTCTTCCTATTTTAGTTGTAAATGTTGTAATTTCACCTGTTTCTTGAGATAGTACAGCTAAACTGATCGTGTTGACATCATGAATTATATTTTGATAGATGAGCAGTTTCAAGAGATTATCAGGAAGGGTAAGGCATAAGTGGGTTGACTCAAAGTTTGAGTCAACATAGGTAGGCTTGGCTTTCCTTAAACCTAAGATTGAATGAAGTATATGAATGTTGGGTCTGAAATGTATGTTTGATGCTAGTAGCATTAATTTTTCTTAGTGTTATTATTGGGGAATTATAATCGGTGTCATTGGCTATGATGTACTATAAGCTCGATGTACATATATGTGTATACTTGCATTGTTAAAGAGCTGGGAGGCCTTCTGATGCCATGTGTGGGCCAATGTTGTTGGCAGGTACGCATTTTGATCTAACAGTTACCTATGAGTGTATGTTACCTGACTTTGATACGATCTAGTGACTGTGAGACAACTCGTTGTTTCTTGCCATGTTGTCACTTGATTACCCGCATGCTATATTATTGTTGGGCCTTATTTTATCCTAATAATTGAGGTCTATGCTCTTATGGGTTATTGTTAGCGACTTGGTTGGTTTCTGCTTACTTGAGATTGGGGTGATTTGTCATTATCCATGGGATGATAGTAGTGTGGATTGTGCTGGATACGTAGTTTGAGAATATCATTGCCCACGTTAACTATTGGGAACGACATGACTTTGGAATTTTGGATCCAGATACATAGGCTGAATGAGATTGGTTGACACCTCGATTCCTAAAATAATGCTCCCCATTGTTGTTCGAGCACCGGCGACAATGACAATGTATTTGAGTTCACTTGTTACACACTTTGTGTTCTGAGTTATGGTGGTCATCTCTGAGCACCGGGCTTCGGATGTCTATTCCTAGGATCTAGCACCTTGATAGTTTGTATCCAGGACCCTGTTGATGCCATTTTAGGGGCGAGGCCTCGTGCTGGATATTTTGAGTTGAGATACGCTATTTATGATATGGGGATTATTTCTTCCATGGGGGTTACTTCCAACCATTATTTTTATGGTCAGAACACTAGGTCATAGTTAACTGATCAACCAAAAATTAGGTTGGAAGACCCAGGGGTTAGTGTCCCCGGGTGATATTAGGGGTTCATGTCCACGTGTGACACCATTTCAGGTGGGTTGAGGACTCGGTTACTGATATGATGGTGGAGGCCGGGGGTCTTATTATTTACTCGTGGATCCACTCATCTTTTCACACCATGATTGTTCATGGTTATACCTTCTGGGCTTATTGGGGCCCGACGGCGTTCATGTTTTAGACATTAGGGCCTTACACACACGTATAGTTGACCCTTATTTTGATGATGTAGAGAGATTGACTTTGTGATTGTTCTATGGGATTCTCGTAATTATTTGTCGATATATTGTTCGCAAGTGTACCTCCTGGGGTCATCCTGGGTGGTATACAGGCACAGATAGTAGGCTTTGCAGCCATGCACAATATTGTACTTCAGTTTTGGTGACAATTGTGATATAGGTTCACTTAGTTTTCATTAGATAATATGTTCTTATGTTGTCATGGTAGGTTGAGTTGATATTATGGGGTGATATGCTGGGTTTAATACTTTTACTTACATTTGGGCATCCTTATGCATTTATTTCACTAAGTCCGCCGATGATGTCTACTGGGTGCCTTATTTTTGTATCACCCCTACTTATGCATCTTCCCATGGTATAGGTCTAAGTTCTAGTCAGGGCTGCTGATTGCTAGAGATTCAAGAGCACAGGAGACTTCTTTAGGTGAGGACCAGCAGCTCCGGCATTGTCATAGTCTCCTTCTTTTGCTGGCCGTCTTTTATTCCAGACTCTGGCATTGTATAATAGCACTATGTAGTTTTCTAGAGCACTCTTGGTTTGTATTGATACCTTTTATTATGTTTTTTGCTATATGTATTCCATCGTTGCTGTGATTATGTATAACTAACTACTAGATTCTGGGTGGAATACTATTATTATGCTTTTATTTAGTTATTTGGACTAGACTAGATGTGAGGACAGGTACCCTTAGGTTGGGTTCTTGGCATGCCTGTAGGTGGGACCTAGCATGCGCCATCATGACCGAAATTAGGTTGGGACAAGTTGGTATTAGAGCATATTGTTCACTAGCCTCAGTTGTACAGAGTTACCATCTAGCAAAGTCTTGTGGATGGATGCAGAGACATTCGTGTCTTATCTTCAGGAGGCTACCAGATGTTTAGGAACCTTCCTATATTGATTCATGTTTTGCGTATCATCAATAGTTTCTTGTTGTTCTAAATTTGACTTCAGATGTTCTTCGCAGGTATGGTACGTAGAGTGCCTCTTAAAAGTGGAGGTGGGGGCCGGGGTAGGGCTGCATCGCTATTCTTGAGTAGGGAGCAGACCCCTAGCCCGAGGAGCAGATACCAGATGCCCTATCTCAGCCCCAGCCGAAGGCACTAGCTCCCGCAGCCGTGCCAGAGGTGCTGATGGTTCTTGAACAGATACTGGCTATGCTATGTGCCCTACAGTAGGGTGCGGTGCCAACTCCAACTCCTCCAGTTCAAGCGCGAGCAGAGCCTATTTCTCTAGAGGTCCTAGCCTAGCCAGAGGGAGCAGTACAGTATTAGGACCAATAGTTGCTCAGATACTTCCTGATATTGGCTCCGCCAAGGTTTTCAAGGGCGGCAGGGGAGGATGCATAGGAGTTATTGACTGCCTGTATAGAGTGATTATAGACCCTGCGATTACTAGAGTCCCAGGGTGTGGACTTTACTGCATATCAGCTACATAGTACCTCTAGACAGTGGTGGTGGTGGACTTACTGAGATACCAAACTAATAAATGTTGCACCATTGATTTGGACTGAATCCGTAGAGGCTTTCATGGACAGGTTTGTACACAGGAGTTTCAGAGACCATCATTGGGATCAGTTTGTGCGACTGGAGTAGGGGAAGATGACCATGTTCCAATATGAGTTTAGATTTTAGGAGCTCTCCCAATATGCTACAACTATATTGCCTTACAAAGAGAAGAGGATTCATTATTTTTTATGAGGGTTGAGGCCCCAATTGAGGATAGTCAGACATGCACTAGTGACTTCAGGACATTCATTTCTAGATATATTGGACCATGCTCTCTCCTTAGAGCAGATTAGTCTGAGACCCAAGGAGGCACCGACAAGCTAGCTAGATGAGGAGGAGAGTTTAGTGGCTCCCAGACCAGATCCAGATTGAAAAAGGGACAAGCCTTCGAGGAGAGATTTTCAGGGTCAGACCAACCGACCATACCAGGAAGCACTACAGGCTTCCGAGGGAGGCCATCAGGGCCTGGGTACTTCCAGCAGGGGTGGTTCTTCATGTCACATCGGCTATAGATTGAGGGAGAGTGATTTGGGTTCTTAAGGACCAGTTAGGTCATCCTTTGTGGGTAGTTAGGTTTCTGGAACAGCTGAATCGGGGCATTACGATCTTGGCCATAGAGATAGTGCTACATCAGGTAGTTTTGGGTGCAGGGCCCCAGACCATTGGCTCAGAGACTGTCTAGAACAGAGAGTAGCACTTGTAACACCACTACCCACTCAATCAGCTCCCTTACCAGATGGCAGGGGAAGAGGACAAGATATGGCCGTTAGGAAGATCAGTACAGGGACCAACAAGGTTCTAGAGGGATCGTTAGAGGTGGCAGAGTAGGGGCGGTATTTATGATTGGTAGGGAGTGGGGAGGTCAGAGCTACTTTTATCCTGCACCAGCATGGTTCGAGGCTAAGGCTTTTGATGAGGCCATCATAGGTATGATTATTGTATGCCAACAGCTAACTTCAGTTATGTTTGACCCTAATTTCACATTTTCTTATGTTTTTATATATTTTGCTTCTCGACTGAGTGTGACTCCTGAGCCACTTGCTTCCTTTATTTGCATATCAAGCCTAGTGGGGGATTTGTTGGTAGTTGAGCAGGGTTACAGAGGTTGTATGGTTGCTCTTCAAGATTTTAACGCATGGATGAACTAAATATTACTTGATATGTTAGATTTCGACCTTATTCTGGGTATGGATTTGTTGGCCCCACATCATGCTTTGTTAGATTATTATGCTAAGATTGTTACCTTGGCGATACCAAGGATGTCTATCGTGGTTTGGTAGGGCTCTATGAGTCGAGTTCCTATCGGTATCATATCATATATTCAGGCTTAGAGATTGATTTATGCAGGGTGTTCAGCTTATCTAGCTTATATGCGAGATGTGTTAGCTGAGACTCATATTGTGGAGTCTGTGACAATTGTATGTGAGTTTCCTAATGTGTTTCCAGCAGATTTGCCTAGGTTGCCACTTGAGTAAGAGGTTGATTTTGCAATAGCTGTTGAGCCGAGCATTAAGCAAGTATCTATGCCTCCGTACAGGATGGTTCCTACAAAGCTAAAGGAGCTCAATACTCTTCTTTAGGGTTTTCTAAATCTAGAGTTTATTTGATCGAGTGTTTCTTCTTAGGGTCTTGTTTGTGACAAAGAAGGATGGGACTCTCTGTATGTGTATTGATTATCGGTAGCTCAGTAAGGTGAAGGTGAAAAACCATTACCCATTGTCGTGTATTCATGATTTATTTGACTAGTTGCAGGAGGCCTCAGTATTCACTAAGATTTATCTGCGTTTGGGGTATCACCAGTTAAGGGTTCGGGCAAAGGGTGTCCAAAAGACTGCCTTTCGGACCTGTTATGGGCATTATGAATTCCCAGTAATATAATTTGGACTGATTGATGCCCCTGTAACATTTATGTATTTGATGACTTGGGTATTTCGGTCGTATCTGCACTCCTTTATAGTGGTTTTTATTGATGATATTTTGGTATATTCATCGAATCGAGAGTAGCATGCCCAACACCTCCGTATTGTGCTTCAAACACTCTGAGATCACAACTTATATGCTAAACTTTCTAAGTGTCGGTTTTTGGCTTGAGTCTGTGACATTCTTAGGTCATGTGGTGTTCGACAAGGGTATTAGTGTTGATCTTGCTATGGTTGGGCTATCTGTAGCTAGCCTATGCCCACTACAATGAAAGAGATTCAGAGTTTCATTAAGGGTCTTTCCACTATTGCCACTTCATTGAATTATTTGACTCACCAAGGTATGCCTTTTGTAGTCCAATGAGTGTGAGGCCAACTTCCAAAGGCTGCAGGAGTTGTTGACTATCGCTCCTATTTTGACCCTTACTGTCGAGGGAGAGAGCTTTGTGGTATATTTTGATGCCTCCTACGTCAAGCCAGGTTGTGTATTGATGTAGCAGGATGGAGTTGTTGTTTATGCTTCCCGCCAGTTACGAGCCCACGAGCGTAACTATCCCACCCATGACTTAGAGTTGGCGGCGAGTGTTAGCACTCAAAATTTGAGGCATTATCTGTACGACGTGCATTGTGATATATATACAGACCACCAGAGTTTGCAGTACCTTGTGACTTAGTGGGACGTTAATTCCCGCTAGAGACGGTGGATCGAATTGCTGGCTGACTACGACATTTCTATTTTATACCATCCAAGAAGGGAAAACATGGCAGCAGACGCCTTAGGTCAGAAGGCGGTGAGTATGGTCATCCTAGCACACTTGACAGTGGAGGAGCGACAATTGGCTTTGGACATTCAGTCCTTAGTTAACTGGTTGGTCTGATCGGATGTTTCAGATTCCAGTTAGGTATTAGCCTTTTTTGGGGCTCAGTCTTCATTGGTTGATCAGATCCATGCCTGTTATTTTGAGGATGAGTCATTAGAGGGTCTCCGAGATAGAGTATTACAGGGTACCAGAGGTCAGGCTACAGTTGACTCTGATGGGGTTCTTAGATTTCATGGCCGGTTATGCATTCCTAGAGTGGGGGATTTGGTAAAATTGATTATGCAGGAGGCATATGACTCTCGATATTGTATTCACTCGGGTACAGCTGAGATATAAAGAGATCTGAAGCAGCATTACTAGTTGGATGGCATGAGGAGAGATATCACAGCCTATGTGTCACGTTGTCTCAATTGCTAGTCGATTAAGACCAAGCATCAGTGGCTTGGTGGGACACTGCAACCACTGCCCATTCTCGAGTGAAAATGGGAGCGGGTGACTATGGGTTTTGTTGTAGGGCTCCCCCGTACTCTCAAGAGTGATAATAGAATTTGGGTGATAGCTGATTGGTTAACTAAGTCTGCTCACTTTATTCCAGTTCATTCGAACTTCAGTCTTGAGAGGTTGGCTAATATATATATATATTCAGTAGATTGTCCGATTTCATGGGGTATGTATCAATCATATCAGATCGAGGGTCACAGTTCACAACTAGTTTTTGGAGAGCTTTTCAGCAAGCGTTGGGCACCCATGTCGATTTGAGCACAACATCCATCCCCAAACAGATGGAAAGTCTGAGCGCACTATACAAGTTTTGAAAGATATGTTATGGGCCTGTGTGTTAGAGTTTGGGGATTAGTGGGATCAGTTTTTGCCATTATCTGAGTTTTTCTATAATAACACCTACCATACTAGTATTTAGATGGCCCCGTTTGAAGTATTATATGGCCGGTGATGTCGTGCTACAATTGGGTTGTTTGAGTCTACGGTGCCGAGTCCATATAGAATAAATTTGCTGCAAGATGCCTTAGCTAGTGTCTAGGTAATACAGATTTGCTGAGGACAGTTCAGAGTCGACACTGGAGTTATGCCAACTGTAGACGTTGGTTCTTACAGTTTGAGTAGGAGGCCGTGTATTTGTAAGAGTTTCACCCCTGAAAGAGGTTATGTGATTTGGAAAATGGGGTAAATTATGTCCCTGATATATGAGGGATTCTAAGGTCTTGAGGCTAGTTGGGCCAATTGCGTATGAGTTAGCCTTGCCTCCAGCTTGCTTTGCCATTCATCCCATATTCTATGTGTCAATGTTGCACCAGTATATTCCACATGAGTCTCATGTGCTGCAGTAAGATTCAGTTGAGTTGGATGACCGTCTGACTTTTATTGAGGAGCTGGTAGCCATTGTAGCCAGCTATACTAGGTAGTTGTATTCTAGGGTCATACAAATGGTAAAGTACAGTGGCAACATCGTTTGGTCGAGGAGGTTAGTTAGGAGGTGGAAGCAGAGATGCGGGTGCAGAACCCTAACCTATTTAAGGTCTCAGGTGTGCTTTCTACGTTACTTTAACAGACGAAAGTCTTATTAGGTGGGGATGTTGCAATGACCCTCCAGGTCATTTCTGCAATTCTGCAACTACCTCATTGATTTAAGCATGTGTATATTGACCTTGGACCATTAGTATTTCGTTGGGACTGTTGGGGTAGCTACTGGCTGGATTATTTGGAAGTTTTGTGGATTTTTGAGTTAACCGGGACATTATACCGGTAAAGAGATTTTTTGAGTAAAGTCCTAGTAAACAACCTTAGACTGGAACTCTGACCAATCCATTAGCTCCAGAATGATCGAATTAGGCTAGGACCATGTTTGGTGCAGTGATATCGTGGTTGCAAATTTAGCCACTGGACCGATTAATAGTTGACCCAGTTAATGCCCTTAGGAACTATGCGTTGAGTGAGAATTCTGATAGTGCCGTTAGCTCTAGAATGTCAATTTTGGTCTAGGGCAACCCTTCATTTGATATAAGGGACTTTCGGATTTGATTTGACCCTCGGGGGCTTTCCGTTAAACGTTGCGTATAAAGAAGTGGGATCCTCACTTTATTGTTGGAAGCCCCATTGTAAATTCTGACTGCACCATTGCATTTGGAATATCAAAATCCATAGGGATACATAAGTCATTTGTGAAAATCTTAGACAGGACAAGTCCAAAATGACAAAAAAAGGGTGGAAGGTTTAATGGGGGAGGGGGTGACGTAGCACCTCCTCCTGCTGCCACGTGGAAAATTTTGCTGCAACTATCTAGCAGCAATCTGGCCGCATCATATGGATATATATATATATATATATATATATGTGCATGTTTAGTATAGAGATTATATATTTGTTTCCTCCGAATTTGCACCGTGATTTTGAGCTCATTTTTCATCCAATTCAAGAGATTCAAAAAGCTATGCGACTTGGTTATTCGCAAGGAACATCATGGTGAAGTCAAAGTTTGATTTTGGCACGTGTGCTGAGTTAAATTCCCAGTTTCTTTCGCTGGTTATATATCAAAATTGGTGAAGACTTTACATGGTGATATCCCTGTCATTTTTCAATGGAATTAAGTAAAAAATTTGTGTCTAAGTTGTTCTATTTTCTAAATAAAACATTGTGGCGTGCTTAGACCTTATTAATTTGACTGTATTCTAGTGAAATTTGATTGAGAAGTTATGCAAGAGATATTTTCGATAAGAAATACCACTACGTTTTTGAATCATTTATCTACCTGTTGAGGTCTGTTTTGGGCTAAATTTCTAGCTATGGACTTGGGGTAGTGTAAGGATCATTTTACAGGGATTGGTTTGATGTTTTAGACGTAGGCCCTATTATTCCCCATTTTAGTCAGAAATGAATAAGTTCACTCTTTTCTTAAGGTAGTATAGCCAAACTGATCGTGTTGACATCGTGAATTATAATTTGATAGCTGAGAAACTTTGGGAGACTATTAGGAAGGGGAAGGCACCGCTGAGTTGACTCAAAGTTCGAGATGACATTTCCCAGGTAGACTGGCCTTCCCTAAACCACCGATTTAATTAAATATAGGCATGTTGGGTCTGAAATATATGTGAGATGCTAGTACCATCAATTTTCCGTACTGTTGTTATTGGGGAATTATAATTGGCATCGTTGATTGTGATGTACTCTAATCTCAATATTAAAGGGTTAGGAGCCCTTTTGAGGACCGTGTGTGGGCTGATGTTGTGGGCAGGTATGCATTTCGATCTATCTGTTACCTCTAGGTTTATGTTGCCTAACTTTGATAAGATTAAGAGATCGTGGGACCTCGTTGATTCTTGCCATGTTGTGACATCGATATGCTATATTGTTGTTGGGCCTAATTTTATCCTGATTGTTGACGTCTATGCTCTTGTAGGTTATTTTTAGTGGCTGGGTTGGTTTCTGCTTAACTAAGATTGGGGGTGAATGGTTATTATCCACTGGATGATAGTACTATGGATTATGCTGGATACTTAGTTTGAGAATGTCGTTACCTACATTGACTCTAGGCACGACATGTCTTTGGAATTCTGATTTTGGATGCATTGGTTGAGTGAGAGATTGATTGACACCTCGAGTCCTAAGATGATGCTCCCTACTTTTATTCGAGCAATGGGGCCACATCCGAGTATCTTAGCTCACGAGTTTTGTGCCACATTTTCCAAGTTCCGGTGCTCGCGCCTGAGTATCGCACTTAGAATGTCAATTCCAAGGATCGAGGACCTTGATAATTTTGGTCCAGGACCCTGCTAATTCCATTTTAGGGGAGAGGTCCCGTGATTGATATTTTGAGCTGAGACACACTGTTTATGATAGGAGGATTCTTTCTTCCAGTGGGGATATGTCCCACCATTACATTTATGGTTAGACCACTTGGCCCTGGCTAACTGACTGACCGAAGGCTAGGTCGAAAAACCCAAGGGTTTTAATCCCTGGGTGATATTAGGGGTTCGAGTCCCTATATGACACTACTTCAGATGGTTCAAGGACCCGGTTACTGAGGTGATGTTGGGGGCTGAGGGTCCAATTGTTTACTCGGGGATCCACTCACCTTATCACACCATGGTTGCGCATGGGTGTACCTTTTGGACTTATGGGGTTTCAGGGGTGTTTAGGCTTAGACACTAGGGCCTTACACCCATGTACAGTTGATGTTTGTTCTGATGATGTGGAAAGATGGCCTTTGTGATTGTTCTATGGGGTTTTATTTATTATTTTTCGATTATATTGTGAGCAGGTGTACCTCCTGGGGTAATGGGGGCCCGGGTGCGTACTGGCATAGATAGTATGGGATACAGGCATAGATAATAGGGTTTTGCACTCGTGCACAGTATTGTACTTTGGTTTTGGTGACAATTGTGATATAGGTTCACTCAATTATCATCAGATGATGTGTTCTTGCACTGTCATGGATGATTCATTTGATGTTATGGGGTGATATGATGGATTTACTACTTTAAGATAGATTTTGGCTTCCTTATACATTTATTTCTCTCAGACGACCGATGATTCGTACAGGATCCCTTATTCTTTACTCACCCCTACTTCTACATATTCCCATAGTGTAGGTCCAGGTTCTAGTTGGGGGTGCAAACTGTTGGGGATTCAGGAGCGCAGGAAACATCTTTAGGTGAGCACCAGTAGCTTCGGCATTGTCATAGTCTCCTTTTATTGGACATCTTTTGCTCCTGACTCTGGCCTTATATGGTAGCAGTATGTAGTTTGTAGGAGCACTCTTGGATTGTATTGCTACTTTATATTATGTTTTTTGCTATATGTATTCCTTCGTTCCTGCGATTATGTACACCTGACTACCAGGTTCTAGGTGGAATCCTATTATTATGCTTTTATTCTATTGTTTGGACTAGACTAAATGCTATGACAGCTACTCTTGGGTTGGGTTCTAGGCTTGCCTTTAGGTGGGTCCTAGCAGGCACCATCATGGTCGAAATCAGCTCATGATAGCTTTGCACAAGCATGGATGTGGTAATAAAGCAGAACCAAGTAAGAGTGAAAGCAATGGTCCACCAACACCCTGTGCACCCATGTATGAGGAGCCATACTATGATATGCTTGTTTTGTTAATAATCAGATGGGGGATTTATAAACCAATGCCTAAGGGTCCAATCAGGACTATTGGCGCCAAGTTCAAGGAAACCAAGGTTGGAACTTTGGCCGATATGGAGCACATAGGGACAATCGCGGAGGTTATATGATAGGAACAGGGGTCCACATGCAGATTGGTGTCGCAGAGAAGGCTTCAAAAATGGTCCTTTTGTGCTACCACACAATCGTGATATAGGTCCAGGCATTCTAGAATTCTGGAGATGTTTGATTACCTATTGAAAAAGGCTGAGACACAGGATGAGATCCTACAAAGCAAGAAAATAGAGATCTCTAGCATCAATCAGAAATTAGAGTCTCATTCTATGGCTATTAAATAGTAGGAACAATAGTTTTGTCAAGTGTCAACTCAGTTGAATCATCTTCAGAGGGGTACACTACCTAGTAATACAATGTGAAATTTGAAAAATAAAGGTCAATGTATGGCGGTCACTACTTGGGGTGGAAAGAGCATTGTTGACCCTCCTATGTCGATTGAAGTAGAATATGTTAGTGAGGAGATGGTTGTAGAAAGGGATGAAAATGAAGGAGATAATCATGGAAAAGATGTGGTGAGCGAACCAATTCAAGCGCCATAGTGGTTTAAGCCCTTTCCTAGGTGTCTTTCTCCCTTCCCTCAGAGACTCAAAAAGAGGGAGGAGTAAGGCAAGTTTAAGTACTTTCTGTCCATGCTAAAGCAGTTATCTATCAACATTCCCCTTATCAAGGCTTTGGAGCAAATGTCGGATTGTGCAAAGTATGTGAAGGACTTGGTCACCAAAAAGCACACTGTGAGTCAGGATCTTTCTACAGAGCTTCAGCATTGCTTTGCTATCACTACGAATTCATTGGTTCTGAAGTGTGAAGATCCATGTGCTTTCACCATATCTTAAACTACCGGAGATGTGGAGTTCGCAAGGGCACTATGTGATTTAGTTGCCTGTATCAATTTGATGCCCCTTGTGGTATACAAGAAGCTTAGATTAGGAGCCCCTACTCCAACTAGCATATAGTTATTGATGTCGGATCAAATAGTGAAGAAGCCTGTGGAGATACTCTATGATCTGCTGGTTAAAATGGAAATATTCATATTTCCTGCAAACTTTGTAATTCCACATTAGAAGTTGACTTCGACGTCCCAATCATCTTGGGAAGACCATTCCTAGACACTGGGCGAGCCTAGTGGATGTGGAAGTAGGTTAACTCAAGTTTATATTGAATGACAAAGAAGTTTCTTCGATATCTGTCAGTCCATGAAGCATCCAGATGAACTGAAGAGTGAAGTCTGGGCGTTTGTTGAAGTCTAAGTAACCAATTTACCTAACTCATGTTGCAATAATAAATCAGGCGCTACAAGGGAGGCAACCTAAGGGTTTTTGTAATAGTGTAGTTATAGATTCATTTTCATCTTTTGGATTCATAAATAGTTTATTTTCATGCATTTTATTGTAATTATGGACAATAGGTTGGTTGTATATAGGGTAACAGTGTATTTTATGAAGAGTGTGCAGGTATAAGACTAACTCAGTCATGTTAGCTGAGGAAGCTCATCAGATGGAGTCTCTACGACTTGATCTACGAATCGTAAAAAACTATATGACCATTACCCTATCTCGTAGAGATTTTCAGTAAGTAGGAAAAATATGCACTCTAATCCACAAGCCAACTTTATGACTTGCAGAGCAAATTACGAGTCATGAATAGGGCTTGTGGAACCCAGGTAAGTTTTTTTGGAATTTTCTAAGTATGGAGGGTTCTATGAAACCATGATCTATGAGGCTTAGAACCATCTACAACTCATAATTGGGGATTCATAAAGCTAGGCCAAGTAAATTTTCAGTTGACCCGGTAAAGTATAAATAAAGGGGTCAAATAATTTTGACCCCACAATTGACCCAAAATTACAAAATCTACCCAACCCACCCCACACCCTCTAATTTCTCACCATCAATATATTTTCCTGTGAGAATTTTGGCAACCTAGGGTTTTGTACCTACCCATCTCTCTCATCTTCTTCAAGTTACATCTCAATTCTTGGTCAGTTTTTGATTTAATTAAATCCCTTAATTTGCCTTATTTGTGGGGAATGATGTATACACATAAAACCTATGTTTTTAATTGAATTTGTGATTACATGTAATTAGGTTTCCCATGAGTGATTATTGTTTAAGTCTGGAATTGGGCATATATGATTTGGGTTTGTTGTTTATGCCTATTGAGTCACCCACCACATATGATTGAATGATTTTGAATGAGATTGAATTATTTGTTCTTGTGCAATCGATGGGTGAGGATATATATATATATATATTAGTTTGTGATAAGTAATTAGAAGTAGTCGGACTTTTAGGATAATTTGTGCTAAATCTCTATCGATGACGTGTGTATGTCTTGAAGAACATATTGGGGTTATGGTTTTATTATTGAAATCATGTGGGTGTTTGTGTTCTTCCTTCGATGTTGAAAATTAGTTCGTTGAAAATGCCTTTTGGGTCGGTGTGATGGACTTAAAAACTTAGGTGATTGAGATTTCTGGTCCATGAGTGGCTTTTACGGCCCGTAGATCAACCTACATGTCATAATTTCTCCTCCTGCAAAATTCCAAAAACTTGATATTCCTGATGATCCATTAGACAAGACCTTATACTAGTCATAGATCACTTACGACTCATAGATAAGTCTCGTAGACCCCTTCCTGAATTTGATTACTCACTGGAACTCTCAACTACCCTAATCTACGACGTGTAAACTACTTTATGGGTTGTACCTGGACTCGTGGACTTCTCCAGTAATAAAAATTATATTGAACCACTAGTTTAAGAAGGCTCTTTATGACTCGTAGTACACATTACGACCCGTAATGATGCTTTGGTAAAACCCTTCTGCAACTGTACTCAAATGAATTCTTGCATTTGAATTCGTGATTAGTAGGCTAATTATGGTGTGTATGTGTTGATGTTTCAGGTACTATGGCCCCTAAAGCTAAACACGATGTGATTCTAGCCATACGGAGGAGGCTTAAGGATGAACCTTTGGATGTTGAGCCTTCAGATACAGAGTAAACCCCATAGTTTAGCGGTTCACTAGAGGTCCTAGGTGTCAGATCAGACCCCTAGGCTGCTCAACCACAGACCAGAGCTACTGCTAGAGCTGGGCAGACTCAAGCTCTGGTTATTATACCTCTTCAATCTAAAGAGGGACGCAGTGATGGGAGCAGCATACCACAGATGACTACATCCGTAGAGGAATCCAGTTTTGAGAAGGGCTTTGAGGATAAATCAGAGGTAGAGACTTCCATCACACCATCATCATCATCTACATCGGATGCCCTTACTAACTAGTGGTATGTCGAGGGCATCAAAGCGATATACTTGGAGTGCAAATAGCCGAAAGGGAAGGGCAAGCCAACACACTCTATCTATGAGGAGCCCAGAGTTATTAAAGATGGACTTAATTGTGTCCCCGGCCTCCAGGACACGATGATATAGTATGGGCTTCAGTGGCTGACAGATTCTCTTGGATGGTACACCCCAACTGTGGTGAGGGAGTTCTACACATCATGGGTAACCACCATCCAACTCAGACTTTCTAAGGAGAAGAAACACCTCGCTCATCCAGGATGACAGAGACGCGAGTGAGGGGTCGACAGGTAGACATATCAAAGGAGACCATCCGTCATATGCCATTTGGTCCTGAGTATCTTGCACTCAGATCCACCACAGAGTTCAATTGTACGTTGGGGTAGACCATGAACCCGCTTATTATAAAGGATCCTGAGCGAAGAGCCACATTAATGAGATGGGTGACCGGGTATATCGTAGAGCACAGTTCAGAACCTGCTTGGATTCCTACTTATATGGAGCCTATTATCAAGTCTTCGCTCAGCCTTCCGCCAAATTTTTGTAGGGTATTGTTTGTTCACATATCCAACCGATAGTTGTACATCACAATTTAGCACCGAAGCATGCAGATTTAAATGCCAGCATCTTAGCTATCTATAGTATTGATTGGGCCTTCCTCATTGCTAAGCAAATACATGAGGCTTAACTGAAGAGAGCCACATCTATCCCATTCTTGTGCTTGATATATAGGCTCTACTAGAGTCTAGGGTCGAGATTTTACACCAGCTAGACTAGAAGATTGAGGCCCAACACACTTTAGAGCCCAGCCTAATAAAGGCCAATGAGAACCCCGTGGCACTCCAACGGTCACAGCCCCTACCTATGCCAGAGATTTTCACCCTAACACTACTAGTTGAGGGTTCTTAGATTAGAACCATTGTTGTTACTACTACAACTAAGGATAGACCCCCGCAGTACGATGCAGATGAGGGGAGGGGGCCCACTATTATTACTCTAGCACCAGAGTCAACTACTTCAAAGACTCCTATCGCGGGCATGATGTATGTGTCCGTCGCTTCTATCCTGTCCATGGCGCAGAGGTTATGACATGACAAGTCCCAGTTAACTCAGCTTATTCAATAGCTCAAGCCAAGGGTCCACCAGGCTATTTTGAACTTGGAGGGATGGATGCAGTCATTCACGGTAGCTACTATTTAGGACCATATTTCTACCATTGATACCATCATCGATGCCTTCAAGGAGAGGGTAGATAAGAAATTGGTCGAGGCCCAGACTTTAGACTTATCAGCCATACAAAAGCAGATCCACCAGCTCCGCATTATAACATGACAGCATCACTGGAGGCATCAGTCACACTACCAGAGATGACATATTTGGTATTGATGACGAGCCCACCCATTCTTCCCTCAAGAAGAGACTTTTCACGAATGAGGATCCAGAGGAGACACATATAGTGCTAGAAGGTCAGAGGAGAAGGATCTCGAGCTTGCCTTGAGGGAGTTAGGGAGTGATAAGAAGATGATATGAGATCGAGCAACGAAGAAGATGGGGGTGCTGGCCCCTCCAACGAAGTACCACTGCTGCTCAGACCACCCCGCGGAACGAGGGTGGCAAAACTCAGCCACAGACTGGTGCTTAGGTTCTCAGGTATATTTTTGACCCCTTATGTTCTATTTTTGATTTATTTTGTGCATTGGGGACAATGAAAATCTTTTTAAATGGGGTGTGGGTAGTTGTGGGCATCAATGAAGACTGAATAGCTTATGGTCCATAACTACCCAAATTTGTGATCTGAAGATTTTCTTGCCTGTGTTCTTTTCTCTTTGAATATTTATTTTCTGTTGAGCCAGCATGTTTAGGATGTTTAGATAATATTTGTAGTATATAGTACTAATACTTTTGGCATATTGCATGTTTTTGTGCTTTAGTTCAGAAAAACGATGCCCACCAAAAATTTTGACCAAGTAGTTAGATAGTAATCATGCATGTTTAGGTGTCTGACAAAATCTATTATGATAAGTGAGGGTACATTGATATAGAAAGCATGATTTGTGAGTCTTTTGTTGATGATATATGCATTGCATGTGAATGTGAGCTTTATTTGATAAATTCATGTATTTTGTGCTAATTCAGAATTTTTCATGTTACCCTAAGTTAGATTGCAGATTAACTGGATTAGAAAAGAATCTTAGGCCATTGTTCTTAAATAGTCCACTTCAGCCGAAAAATAACAAACCAAATTGATGATATATCTCTTGTTCCTAATATTTGAGCCTAACATGTACCTATTCTTCTAAAACACCTAATTAACCCAGTCTTATCTAGTGAAAATTCCTGAATTTAGCCCTGGTTTTTCCTTGAACATTGTGTACCTTGACTGAGTCAAAAAGCCTAAGTTGAGGCTGGCTAACCAAAGTGGCCTTAGTTCGGAGGATGGATAGTGTTTGAAGGTGGCTAGTGTAAGGGTAAAACACAAAAATCAGGAAGGTGAGTTAGGATTACAAAGAAAAAGGAAAAATCATGTATTGGATGCAAGAAAAATGAAAGATGCCTTGGATGTTAGCGAAAAAGCAAAATGAAATGTATAAATAAGGCAAAAAGCCGGAAAATGAAAAGGAAGTACCCAAAAAAGCTTAAAAGGGGAAAAGTTACTTGACAAACGGAGCGGATCAATGCATTACTGGAATGCTACCTGCGGCACTATGTAAGCTCAAATCAGCGGGATTGGGCA
>JAOTQR010079227.1:0-10695 GCA_025774065.1 Solanum ossicruentum
GACTAACTGCTACTTCACAATTGAAAGAAACGCAGATAGTTTAAAGAGTCATTTTGCTTTATTCCATCATACCCCAATGCCAAAAAATAGTGAATCTTTGGCTCCATCCGAGATTGATGGAAAAACAAATCTTACAACACCCTCATGCAATATACATCAAAACCCCTTATCAAATCTTACAATAGATCCAAGATTTATAGCTCAAAACATAGCAAAACAGTCACAACTTTACATAGCTATAACATAGTAAGTGAATTTCATAATAAGCAAGACCCATTTGTAAATCAACTTTAAATCAAGCAATTTAGATGCTTGGGTATCACGGGTGAAAAGAACCTATGAAAGAAATCCAGATACCTTAGCTTAAGGATGAACTTGGTGAAAACTAGAGATGGAGACTTGAAGCTTGAAGAAGAACCATGAAGGAGAACCTTAGATTGCGATGAGGGTTTGGGGCTTGAGTTTGGGGAGTGAAAATATGACTAAGTGCTTGAGAGAGTGTTGGGACATATTTAGGATGATATGTGGGTGAACTAAGGATAAGTATAGGTAAAAACATGCTTGGGAACACTTAGCCCCAAGACTTAAAAGTCTTGGATCGAACTCAAAAAGAAGTCTCCAAAATGTATGAGGGCGCGTTGCGAGGGCAATGCGAAACCCCCCTGGAATTTGTGTTTTTGGAATATCATAATTGTTGATCTTTCGCTCTGAAATCGGGCTTAGACCCCTTTTCACCAAATTTGGACTCCCTGAACAAGAATCTAAAGTCGGATTTTCTAAATAATAATGTATTTTGAGATATATGGAATTTATAATTCAAGGCATTTCTAGGCACGTTTTCAAGAACTTTCGAAGTCATTTTAATAAACCATAAGTAGAGTTGTTACCACTAAGCTAGAAAGGTGATGAAAGAGAAGAGGTGACCAAGTAGTGAGAGTTACGATTGATTGAGGCTTGTGACATGAGTTATTTTTCCCTTAGCTAAGTGAGATATTGGTAAGTAGATTCCCATAAGTCTTGGGCAATGGGTAGTAAATATCATTTGATGTTTATGACGAGGAATGGAGGAAGAGTTCTTATTATGATGAGTTAGAGTGGCTCAAACTAGTAAGAGGTTTAGGTAAATATGTGAGGACTCTGGATGTTAATAACTTGGGAGGACTGAAAGTAATGATTTTGATGTGGTTTGGATCCTACGAGCTAGTCTACGGACCGAAGGTGCTACTATGGTTCACAGAGGATCTCCGTCGGTTGAAAACCATGAAAGTAAAAAGTTAAAGAACTTCTACAAGTTGACTTAGGAGGTACTAGGACAGACTATATAAGAAATCCAACCTATAGATTGGATCTCATAGGCTGAATTGTAAGTTTTATGAAGAGTATGACATGTTTTCAAGGTTATAGATCTAAACTACGCTTATGATTCTGGAGTGAGAGCCCTATGTGATTTAAAGAGTTATGAGCTTAGTGAGATAAAGAGGTATTGATAGAGCATTAGCTATGTGATTTTAGTAGACCTATGTTTTTAGATGGTTACCTAGTAAGTTATAAGTTGGTGTAGTATAAGAGGAGTGTGTGAAGCAATGTCATAAAGCTTGAATTTTGAGGAGCTATATGAAGAAGGAGACAACATTACGAAAGTGATAGTCTTAGTTGAAGGTTTTCTCTAAGAGTCTTGCTATAGTGTGTGTTCGATGTTAAGATGTTATCTAACAACGAGTAAGATGCTATGATGTATAGTAGAGGTACCCCTTATATAGAGATAGTGAATTGATGATGGGGCACTAGATGAGATGGAGCATAAGATGGGTATTCGTGATACAGTAAAGTTGTGTGAAGTTATAAATTATGACTTGCTATGCGAAATTAGATAGTCTAGTTGAGTTGTCAATGTAGAGCAAACTAGTGTAAGCATTCTTTATTGCCTTTAGTAACTAGTTCGATGGGGATTCATGTATGAATGATGATAAGTCTCTCCATGTAATCCAAGACTTCCCTAGTCAGATATATTGGAGCTTAGAAGTTGAATATAAGTAATTTTGACTAAGAAGTTAGATGATAAGATTGATAAAAAGTGATTATGCATGCTAATAAAAGTAGTAGGTATAGAAAGATGCCTACAGAGCTAGAAGAAAGTTAAGAGTTTCATCCTAGAAGAAGTTCTAATAGTGATTTTACATCATTAAGTATAGCACACAAGAAAATTTGAGATGTTAAGGTGAATAATGATACCCCAAGATGTGCAGAGCACTATGCTTATAACTTAGTAAAAGTACATGATTCACAAATTTAGGAAGAGGACGTTTGAGCCAACGGGGATATGAGGAGTTGATAAACCAAAATGAGTCTTGAGTTTTGATAATGATGAGTATATTAGGATTCGATGTTGATGTTTTTCAATATCTTATATTCCTTAGATCTAGGCTGAGTTGATACTTTATTCCTGCCTTACATATGAGCACCATGCCTCTGATTAAACCCATATACCTGATGTTGATTCATTATTCATGATAAGTCCGTAGGATGAGGAGTAACAGTTGTACTCTATCTCACAAAACCTCAAAGTTACTAACCTTATGTCCTACGAAATGCGACTTGAGTATCACAACATGTTCAATTCCATAAATGCTTGATAGGTCCAAAAAGGGCTAATGATGTCGTACCATATTACGAATGCTCTCAGATTTAAATTAAATCGTATCGTGCTTATGATCTTTTCCTCCAAGCCATTCCAATAATACTTCTTTCCAGTCTTGATAGCGATATTGATGATAATTGATAAGTTATTGTTTATGAGTGAGTGTGTAAGTTCTCTGACGTGATGATAATGATATCCTCCTTTGGTTAAGGTTGTAGACATAGAAAAAGTGAAATAAGAGACATCGTGATGTGATACAAATAAGTAAGAGTATATTAGAGAATCTCTAGGCAAGAGCATGTTAGTGTACCTTTAAATGAGAAGTTCACTCAATGACGGATGTAGAAGCGTCGAGTAGGCTTGATAATTCTTTGGTATAGTTGAAGTGGTTAAAATAATAGGCTTAAATTTGTCGTTCTCACTATATGAGTGATTGGAGAAGGCTATCGATGATTTTGAGTGAGTGCTTTAGGTAGATGCAATAGATGTAGTGATAAGGGAGTAGTATTCTCTAAAGGAAATTTCTAAGGAAATGTGGAACTTGAATTGAGAGTTAGCTTTGTAGGAGTATGATCATATTAGGAATAGCACTTTGGGGATTAGAATTAGGCTTGAACGGAATAAGAGGATGTGGTTAGGAAGAGATTTGAATAGAAGCTTTAAGCTTTAAATTGATGATATAGTGCCACTAAGGGGAGTGTAGTTGTGATGAGGTGTGAGGTTGGGAGTTACCCATGGAGTGTTTTGCACCTTAATGATCTCATTTTCAATTATAGTTGAACTCTCGTCAATTCCCATCCATTTCTCTTTAATCCTCAGCCATTATGGACTAGATATAAGTCCTAAAAATAGACTCTTAGCCATAATTTCCCCCCATTCTTCACTTAGAGTTTTCTTGAGGATAAGGAAGAGAGCAAGAGATGGGAAAGAGGACCAAAGTATCCTTTATATAGTTTTAAGTTAATTTTGGTTGATTAAATCTTTAGGTAGTAATCTAATGTTTATTTTGAGTGCTAATACGCTGGATTAGTCGTATTATTCTGGGTATTGAAGTATTTTGAGGTTTGATTTGCAGGCATAAATAAATAACCGAGGAAATGAAGAAAATAGCAATAGGAGCAACCTCTACGAGAAGGTCTACAAGTCGTAGTCACTACTATGACTTGTATTCATGCCTCGTAGAGGGAACCAGTGAGTATAAGAAGCTGGCATATACACTATGAGCCAACCTTACGATTCGTAGAGTCCTCTATGAGTCATAAGAGGGGTTTGTAGTGCCCAGGTATGAATTCTTAATTCTTGCAAGTATTGGGCCTACTACGAGGCCAGGACCTATGAGTCATAGGACACTCTACAACTCGTTGTAGAGGTTTCATAGCCCCGACCTGCAGCTTTTGAAAAGCTGAGTCGATTTCATTTAAAAAGGGGTCAAAATAAAATTTGACCCCCAAAATCCATTTCCCAACCCTAAGATCGATAGATTGCCCCAATACTTTCCCCCTTCCATATTTTCGATCAACTTTTTCGATGACCCACGTCATTTTCTGACTAGTTTTTCAACAAGCACTACAAGTAGGGTCTCGGCTCCTCTTTTTTGTCGCACTTTTCCAAAATATCATTTGTCTTCTCTTAACGTATGTTCGTGGATAAATGTTGCACACAAAATTTATTATTTTCCTTAGATTTTTTTATGATACTGTGCATAGAGATGATAGTGCATATACCTTTGAGTGAATGTTTGTCTAAATGTAAGAACTAGGATTACCAATTCAAATTCCCTTGTTATTATTCTAAAATTGTTAAAGCACTCTTGTTGGACTACCTAGTGATGGAAAGCTTGCCTCATCTAATTAATTGTCAAGTTGTGAAGTGGTTATATGATATTTGGTTAGCATAGGGTCCCTGACAGGTTTGAAATTGGGGTGTAAGTTTGTGTGTTAAAATGATCAACTGAGATGCCCTTATGTAGGTTTGTTTTAAACTCTGTTATAACTCCTTCATTTCTGCATTGAGGTTGATTATTGTGAGTTTAGGGATTGATTGCTTTTGGGTATTTCTTGATTGTGATTGAGAAATATTGTTTAATGGTGGTGGTCTTAAATAGATCTTTGTGAGATGAGTTTAGCTTTGGGTGAAAATGTTTAGGTTTTGGATACATCTTTGTGCTTACTCTATGTGTAAAAACTTGCTTCGTTGTTGTTTTCTTGGGATTAAATGAAGTGTGGTTCTAGTGGTAGTAATTGAGGGCACCAGTGGTACCTGTTGTTTTTCTGTTACAAGGGTTCCCTACAACTCGTAAATAGTCCTACGGTACATAGAGGCCCCTCATAGGAAGTAGCAGGAACCTATGTGTCCTTAACATATGCCATACGAGACCCATCTACGAATCTTGATGTTCACTACGAGTCGCAGTGGGGAACTTGTGGGTTTTCTATAATTTTAATTTTAATACTAGAAATTGGTACGATCCAGACTACGACTCGTAAGTCCTGCTATGAATCATACCTATGATCCGTACCTAGGTTCAATGTTATAAGTTTTCAGAAAATATGGTCTACGAGGCCACAATACGACTCGTAGGTTACCCTATGAGTCGTATCTGTACCTTGTACCTTTAGACCTGCAACTGATTCAATATACTATGTTTTATGTTTTCTTATATTGGTTTTGTTACTCTTTGTTTATTCTTCTTTGTGGTTTCTATCTATTTCAAACACTATGGTGCACACATTATATTTATGGGTGGACTCTTCATGTGATATGGCTCCAAAAACTTGAAAAGAGGTTACTAAAGCTCAAAGGAGTCAATTTAGGGATGACCCCTCTGATGATGAAACATCTGAGTGCTCTGTGGAAGTCCATAGAATCCAGATAAATCCTGAGGAAAATGTGCCTCAGACTCGAGCCCATACTACACAAATACCAATGGAAGTTACTAGTCCCTCTCAGTTTGAAGAGGAGGGTAACAGGGACGGGTCAGATGACGATGCCTCACTTTCTGAGTCTGGTTCCCTTAAGGTATCTTAAGCTCAGCATGAGTATACTTCTCTACCACAACCAGGCAACTCTGCTTACACAGTCAACTCCACAGACCCATAAAACATGAGATGGCAGTCCAGAGGTGACACCGACGGGCGATGAGGCATTTGATTAGCTAGTTGACTATCCGTACACCCATGGGAAGAGGACCCTTAAGCATGATGCTGATCCAGAGCCAGTTTAGAAGTGGCTAAGACCGGAGGAGGAGCCCATACCCAAGGACGTGGTGCAAGAGTCGCTATTGTCGGTGGCTATTCAGAGAGATCGGGGACAGCACACCCCACATGGAGAGGGTAGCTCACGAATTGCTGAGGAGGAATTGGTGCCCCAGGACCACACACATCGACCAAAGACCAATGCTTGAGGCACATGATTTTTCACTTCTTTTGACCCAAGTTCTTTTTTTTTTCATGATGGATACTTTGTTCTTTTATTAGACAATCTCTTAATTATGTTAGTTTTTGAATGTGTTTAAATATTTTTTGTGTTGGATGATATTTTTACTTATATTTTGATGTTAGTTTTTGGTTTTTACTGTATGTATGTATATATTTCTATACTATCGTGTTTTGTTTTTGTTTTAGTTTTTACTTTGAGGACAAAGTATCCTATTTTGGTAGGGTGTGGGAAGTTATAGATTAAGGTAAAGTCTGACTAACCTCGAGTCCATAACTTCCCTTATTTTTTATCCCAAGGTTTTCCTGTCGTGCTTCTTTTTCCATGTGGATGTTTAATTTTCTGTTAAATCGGCATGTTTAGATAGTGTAGATATGGTGTAAATCCATAATAGTGTTATCTCTTGGAATATACATAGTATTTAACTGTGTTTTAAAGTTTTGATGAAAAAATAATGGGTCCCCTCTAAATTTTTGAGATTGTGGTTGCTGATGCATCAATATATTTTTGAGTAACTTGGCAATATTTTTTCTGATATTATGAAGGTAAGCTGAGGCTGAAAGCATGACCTGTGAGTCTATACTTGATTGTGGATGCAATTCCATGTGTGTTGTGAGCTTATTTTGTTGTATTCATGCATCTCGTATGGACTCAGAACTTGCCTTAGTACTCTAAGTTTGGTTTGGTGATGCGGTGGACATGGAAAGGATCTTAGGCCTTTGATCTTTGAGTGAACCCACTTTTTGCCTAAGTGACCCACCAAATGAGTGAGTGAATCCATTGTTCCTGATTTTAAGCTTCTCATGTACTCATTCTTTCTTGACACTTTACTAACTTAACCTTGTTTGCTGAAACACATTGATATTGGCCTGGTCTATCATTGAATATGTGAACCTTGATTGAGGCCAAAGGCCTCAGTTGAGGGTGGCTGCAGTTGGTGGCCCTGGTTTAACGCTTAGATATTGTGTACTTCACCTGAGGTTAAAACCCTAAGTTAAGGGTGGACCTTATTATGGTAAAGTAATAATAATAAGGTGGTTAGTTGGGAAATCAAGTAAGAAATGAAAAGGCATGAACCAAGTGAAGAAAAAGAAAAAGAAAAGTGCCTTGAGTTGTGAAAAAGTTAAAAAAAAAAGATGAGCTTTAAATTGAGGTACAGCTGAAAAAAGAGAAAGAAAGCACTTGAAAAGTTCAAAACAAGAGAATAAGGATGGATTTATTGAAAAGAGTAGGGTTAAGAAAGCAAAAAGTGTTGGTAAACATGGTTCAAGGATAGCTTTTAGTCATTACTTACCTAAAATACCATACCAAAGCCCCCTGAACCTATGTTACAAGCCCATAAGTCCTAAAGTGATCCAAATCCATTTTATCACCAAGGCAGAAGATGAGTATAGAGGCAAGCCTATGGTGTTAGTCATTATGCATGAATTTCGATTGTGAGAGTGAGAATGCTTCCTCAGTCCCTGAATTCTAAATGCTTTCTGAGTGAGTATGAGGGACTTCTTTTCAGTGAGGGCATTTGCACTACTTGAGTATCATATGATTATACCAGCAATTATGGATAGTGATGCTCCTTAGCTTGTCATAGTTGAATTGTTAGGTATCTCCTTATGTTCTGTTTTAGCCTAATAAACTTGCAATCCTGTTTTGAAAATAATAGTTGGAGACCTGGATCACAAGAGTTGTTGTATATTCCATAAGTATAGTTGCTGTATATTTCTCTTTGTCTGGGTAGATTGAGTCGTCGCTTGAGGACAAGCAACAATTCTAAGTTGAGGGTGTTGATGTGCTGTCAAAATACAAAACGTTTGATGCCTAAAACAAGGGTTTTTGTGAGTTCTTAATGCAACATTTTATGATTTTTATGTGTTTTTGTGTTGTTCTTACAGAAAAGTTAGGTTGGAATGATTTTGAACAAAAGTTGTAGATTTTGCTGAAGCACAAGACATACGAGCACGCCTATGAGTCGTAGGGTGTGTCATAGTAGGAATTAGAGATCAGATTTAGAAATCTGCTAAATAGAGATCACCCCTATGAGGCCAACCTAAGAGTCATAAGTTGTACAGCGACTCGTATAGGTGGACTCATAGCAAGAATCAGATAGCAAAAAAGGTTGGACCTAAAACTGAAGGCCAAGACTACGAGAAGAACATATGAGTCGTAGCTCAAGCAACGACTTGTACTAGTGGGTTGTACCAGTTCAGTCCAAGATGCCAAGAACCTGATACGAGACCCCAACTATAACTCATAGTTCACCCTACGAGTCATACCTATAAGGGGTACCAGCTCCCAGTTGTCTTTTCTGAGTTTTTTTAAGGTTTACTTGTAAATACTATAAATATCTTAAGTTAGTCTTGTTTGTTAGAGAGGAGCATTAGAGATTCTAGATTTTTGAGGAAAGAACTTGCCTTTGAATATTATCTCAACAATATTTTAGGGTTTTAGATTTGTTTATTATTTTCTCTTGGAAAACCATTTTAGAGATTGCAAATCTTGTTTTGTACTTATTGTTGATCAATCAAGCTTTTGGGTTTGCAACTTGTGGTGCCTACACTCTTCAAGGTTTTTGGTAAAACTTTCATTTATGTCTTGTATATGCATTTTTGCTTGTTTTGCCTTAGCCATGAGTAGCTAAGCACCCACAACTTGGGGTTGTGGAAATCATGGGTAGTTGACTTGAAATAACCTAGGTATGTTGCATTTTTACGATTGGGGTTTGCATATACTCTCTATTTCCCTTCATTATGATTGTAGTTTGGTGATGGCCAACACCAAACCCCGCCTACTATCACTAGCCCGACCAAAGTAGTGACTAATAGGAAAAGGGAAGTAGATGACAGGATTCTATTGATGTGTTCTCATCTAATCAACCAAACTCAACCAAGGGGAGGTTATTGCATGGTAGTTAGCTGTGCTAGGTGTTGATATAATTGAGACTGGTTTTCCTAGTTCATCTAAAATTGATCTTGCAGCTGTGAAACTGATAGCTATGGAAGTTAGTAATGGGTTTTATCAACAAGAACATGTTTTTGGTATTAGTTACAGGAATGGTATTGACCACACAAGTCATAGTGGTCGAGAAACCAAAGCCAAAGGTGGCTGCACCTGCTACTCAAAAGGACTTGCAGTGGGATCAGTTTATAATTCTTTCATTAGGGAACTTTGTTGGTGTTGCGATGAGCATGACGTAATGTTGGCTTATTCATTTTTCATCGCAGGGATAGCAGCTTCCCAAAACCCATATATGTGTGCCTATAAGAGTACACTATGCCTAAAGTTGAGAAAAAGGATACTCCAATGTATATCCTTGTTTCCCACTAAACTTTTTAAGGTTTGGAAGAAAAAGTCGTTATCTAAAAATTTCATCCCGGCAGTGACTCGAGTGCTAAAAAAAACAGACCTTACCCTAATGATTAGTCTGAATAACATCATTAGGAAAAAGATTACCCATGAAAATCTCATTTTGGAGAGTTACAGATTTCATTCTCCAATTTGTTTGAGCACCTCCTTCCATACTAGAAGTTGGACCTAGCAAGAGGTTTGTTGGATGGGAATGTGGCGAGTGATGAATAATTTACTTTTAGGGGGCTTCTTAATAATGACTGTGCTATATCTATAAGAGATTGTTCAATATTCAAGGATTGGGAGTTGGTGATGAAATTGTGGTACATGACACCCTAGGCTTCAAACTTTTATGTTCAAACAACATTCCAAGTTTTGAAATTCAGGAATTAGGCCTGTAAGGGCTCATTTGTGATTAGAGGCATGTAAAAAATTAGGATATCTTCGAAATTTACAGCAAGCACATTTTACTTGAATTCTAGTAACAAAGTGTGAGCTATAGCATTAGTATGTGTAGTTCACTACACATTGTTGCGCGTTCTGGTAAAACATAAAGGTGAACATCTATCTTTTAGAATGGATAAAAGTCTTAAGTCATTCATATTCGTTTTCCTTCAACTAAAGGTATATGGAGAGACTATAGGATATGGGGCTCATGCTAATGAATCTGGTATTGTCCTTGAGAATTCAATGGTTGTCATGCTTTGCAAACCAAATTGCTTGAGACTGGATACTAAATTGAGGAAAAGAACTTGACGATCTCTTCTGTCAACTCAAATCCGTAGCTGAAAGAAAATCACAGATGAAGACCAGATAGCACTGATGTAAAATTAAGTTTCCAGCCTCAATTTGTTTGGCAACTTCAAAATGTACAGGTTACGAGTGGAAGTCTTGGACTTTCTATAGATATTGTAAAACTTATTGATTTTGGTGGTCAAAATCATATTTATTGTTCTATTGGAACCGGGCCTATGTTTGTGAATTGAATAAGATGATCAGTTTCAGAAGAGCTTTAGTGCAAAACATCAAATCTGAAGGCAGTGTAGTTATATAGGCACTTGTGTGCATATTGATCTTTATTAGTTGTACAGAGGTGAAGAGGTTGTTCAAAGAAATGTAACCTGCAATTTACTGGAAAATAAATCTTGTGTGTCTGGAAGTCTCCTATGGATATGATGGTGAAACTAAATACAGATGGGGGCATATTGAACAACCAAATATAGGAGTTTTCAAATTATAAGAGCTAATTAGGAAGAAGAATTCAAGATTCAGGTTGGCAA
>JAOTQR010079228.1:0-10695 GCA_025774065.1 Solanum ossicruentum
CACTACAGGACATCCCTTTACAACTCATATTAGGTACTACGGGTCGTAATTGGGTCTCATGTGGTTGTCCTTCAAGTTTTTAGATCTTGCACTTTAAGCACCACAAATTCTTACAGGACCACCTCTACGACTCGTAGACTAAGATACGACTCGTAAAGGGTCTCGTATGTCCTGAAAAATTAGCCAAACCTACAACTTTTCCAAAATTGTGCCAACCTACTTTTCCTATAAAAACAAATACAAAAGCACATAAAAATCATAAGAGTCACATTGAGAACGCACAAAATACTGAGTTTTAGGCATCAAATCTACTGTATTTTGACAGCACATTATCTCTTTGATGTGGAGCTCTTCTTGGCGGCATGATATAGAAATAAGAAAAAGATCATTATTAGTTATAGGAGTACCTTAGCCAACTCTAAATGAACGATGTGAATAAGAAAGAAGGAAAGACTTTCCTAAATCGTCTTATAGTCTCTCACTCAAAAAGGTGATGTGCTTCATAACCTTGAATGAGACTCCACTCAACGGGGTATGAATGGACATCCAATGAACATTTTAAAACCTAGCTCTGATACCATGTTTGTAATGACCTAGCCTAGGGGCCTAGTCATCATACAACAAATGAGATACCCGAGGGCACCTTTGCTAAGCCATCTTAAATATCTTAAGCATTCATAGGCATTAAATATAAGAAATGAGGAAGTAACATAGGTAAAGGACTATGGTTTTTTTAAGACAATGAAGCCACATTAAAAGGCATGAATAACTAACACATTTTGTCCATATAGCATACCAACTAATACCTTGGTAGATGAAACTGGTAATGGGCGATTTCTCTTAAATAGAACAGACTCCAATGCTTAACAACATGAAAAGTAAAAGCCTTAAAAGGGACAACATGTACATCATCACAAAATAAAACACAAGGTAGAGTGGAAAACGGTAGAGTGTAGAACTAAGGGCTCATTACAAATAAAAGTGCTAGTCCTGAACGCCAAATACTAGCCAGAGCTAGTAGAGGAGAGTCTGTCCCTATATGGTTAAATCATGCAGGCAAAATATGAATTGGTATATTGTAATGTATGAAGTATGTGAGATGCAACGCATGCATGAAATCGTAATGCCATCATTCATAGGTAAGCATGTAAACATCTATAAGATAGTAAAAGTACTCATTGCAAGCTTAAACATGAACAAGGGACAGAGTCAATATGTATGAGAGTGAATGCATGAGAAGTCATAATAATGGAATCATATCATAGAGTCATGAAATTATGGGAGAAAGCCTTAACCGACATATAACACCACGTGAGTTACTACATGGTATCCAACAACACCCTCTACGTTGGCACAGGGAGACCACTTGTTGGGTGGAACTGTATCAACTTTGCATACATCATAATGACATAAATAGCCTAACTTACAAGGGCTCCTATGATGGCACATATATAATAAGCCAAAGGGTTGCTTCTAAAGTTCCCTTACCGAACCCCAACTCAATGTCATAATCGGAACTAATTCCCATAGTATCTTTTCTTTCAAGTGATATGGCAATATTTGATTGGTCGCAACACATCACTTGAACATGTGACATATTTTTATTAGTCTTTGATTGAGATAGGAATGCCATGTCATTTTGACAAATGACATGATTCTATTGGCTTTTTTGTATGACTTGGCATGCCACATCATCCGACATGTGACATGAAGTTAGTCTCTAGGATGAGAGGATATAGGCCCTAATAAAGTGGGTCATCTTTCGTAGCTCAAATAAATAAAGTTAGGTTTTTATTAAAATGCATATTTTATTGAATTTAAATAATTAACCCAATTATATTAGTCCTCAATATTTGTTTGGACTAATATATTTTAAATTTAATATAATTTGAATCATTTTATAAAAAAAATATTTAATAAATTTTATATGATTATAGTCGGTTCATATTAACACAACACAATATATTGGAACAGCATGGACAAAATGGAGGCTTGCCTCAGGAGTATTGTGTGATAAAAAGATATCACCTAAGGTTAAAGACATGTTTTACAGAATAATGGTTAGACCATCTGTGTTATATAGGGTGGACTGTTGGCCAATTAAAAATTCAAATGTTCAGAAGATGCAGGCTGTGGAGATGAGGATATTGAGATGGTTGTGTGGAATACCAGGAGTGATAGGATTAGGAATGAGATCATCCGGGAGAAGCTAGAGGTAGCTTCTGTGAATGAAAAGATAAGGGAAGCAAGACTGTGTTAGTTTGGACATATGTAGAGAAGGAGTGTCGATGCTCTTGTTAGGAGGTGCGAGAGGTTGTATACAGGGGATACACGAAGGGGTAGAGGTAGACCAAATGTCATGCCTCAAAGCCCCATTAGCGCGGACTGGCACCTGTTGCCAATAAGGCCCGGGAGAACCAACCTATAAATATACACTATCTATAAATATTATAAGGGATTTCTACGTTTGACATGCCTTTAAGCAGATAAACAGTGATAATAAGCCAAAAGGGAATGCATATGGCTAGGCCGTTGGGGCCACAGTGTTTAAAGTATGAGACATGATCACACTTTAATTTACATAGTCTACAAAGCCACTAGATAAGGAAAGTATCTAGCAAAGGTCGGGACAGGCCTTACCTTAACTAACTGTACAATATAAAGATATAAGTTCTAGACACACATAAAGCCTCGGAGCAACCTGGAGCTTGGTATCAGCAGCTAGATATCCTATACTCCTACTGGGGAGATCTACTAGCACCTGTACCTGCAAATTGAAATGTAGGTCCCCTGTAAGGGACTTCAATACGAGATAATGTACTAAATATATAAGGCAGGATATACTGTATATGAAGTAATAACTCAAATGAAACCATACACTGGTGCAAGATTAGAGACCATCTTTGGCTATACTTTGAAATCATGTACTTTATATTCTTTATATTACTTTACCTTTACTGTATAATCTGTGCATAGCTATAATACAAATGACCAACTTATCAGTGGTAAAACTGTATCGGGTTCATCCCTGGCTAGGTTCTTCCTTAATCCTCGGGCTACCACCCGTGATAGGATCGTCCCTGGCTAGGTGATGCTTCCACCCCTCGGGTACGACCCATCAATAAACAATATATTAGGATCATCCCTGGCTAGGTACTTCCTTAACCCCTCGAGCTACCACCCATGATAGGATCGTCCCTGGCTAGGTGATTCTTCCACCCCTCCGGCTACCACCATCAATAAACAATACTTTATCTTTCAATTACTTTGAGATGATTCTTTTGGTGGTCACAATATTGGAGCTGTAGGATTGTAGATGTAACATGTGACATGTAGATAATTATACAAGACAATACGACAATGCAAAGAGTACGTTACATAAATAATGAAATGTGTATGAGATGAAATAACTAGTAAACTTTATTTGGCAAAAAGAACCCATATAACTTGGCATCCATATTGTATGCAGATTTGAAGGTGACTATGTATGGGAGCATATGAACATGTCCAAAAGTGTAGATATAGTTAATAGTTGTGTCGGAGTTGGTAAGTGCCTTTATGTACCAAGGAAGGATCTATATTTCATGCCAAGTAATACGAAATCAAGTAGCCTTACATACCTCATTGTATGACCTCGCCATTACCTCAAGATAACCTTCCCTTCCTCCAAATATTTATCTACAGCATAGTAGGTGATAAAACTAGCATTAACAGCCAATAAATACATCTTAGCAGCCCAATCACATGACAAAACAATACATGGACAGCAAGTGGGTATCTATAAACCCGAGCGTATTTCCACCCCTAAACGTATTTTTCCTAATACATATTTTAATATACACATCATGTACAATCTGTTTTAGTGCTAAAACGGTCTTACAACAGCCCAAAAAGCACAAAACATAACAATCTTACACAATCTACAAATGGACAGCATAACGTTACCTCCCTTCGCTACATTTCGACGTCGACAATTCTAAACCTATTCCAACTCTAACCAAATTAATCCAACAACTTATATACATAAAAACAGCCTTGACCCAATCTTAGAACAGTAACAAATCAGTCATCAAGGACGTGAGGCAATAGCCTTCCATCCAACAGCCCACAAGTTCATACTAAGAACACAATTGTGATATCATATAAGGACTCACTTTTGTGGACTATAAAAGTGGTGAAGCAGCCATGTTACCTTACTATAAAACCAACCTTTGTTAAATACATAAGTATTACTTCATAATACAATCGACAATATAAAAACCTCTTAATTGACAAGAAAAGTGTACAAGAATCCTTGGGATACATGCTGTCTAAAATTTCCAGCATATGTGTGATTAGCTTGTTTCTTTGGTTTCCATAAACAACCCATACTAAGTGCATAAGTAGATTTACTTAACTTTAAACTCAAGGTTTAGAGATTCTTTAGGGATCCTTGTAAGGTTGTGAAGCTTGTCTTTCACCCCTTTGAAAGAGAGCAAAGAATAACCAAGAAAGCAGATTTTTCTTGTCTAAGTTGAAATGAATTTAGTGTGTTGTTTTTGTCCCTATTTAAAAGCTTTATTGGCCGACTTTCTCTAGAACCTTTGATCACATATTAGTACATATTAATAGGCTGGTGATGCAGCATCTTGGCCCTCACAATTGGGCCTAATTAAGTTGATGGGCTTGGGTTGCCTATTTTCCAACTTTCTCTTAGTTAGTTTTGGGCACAAATGGTCAAGTGGGTTGTGATGTCTTTATCCCCTTTTTAATATCCTTCTTGGGCTGAAAATATAGTACATGGGTGATGCTAAAACATGGGCCAAATTTATACCCTTAACACGGACTTTATTCATAATCGGATTTGGACTAATTCGACGTCGAGCCTCGTCTCCCTTTAGCTAGCAAATTTAAGTCAAGTAAGTAGGTGACTCACCTACTAGCTTATTAAGTCCTACAAGAATCATAATTCTCTTACTTCATTTAAGGCAATGATCTCCTCAATTTGACACAAAACATGTATACACTCGACCCTCTTAAGCATTAGACGAACATATCCCCCTACAACATGAGATTCAAGTACTTTTAAAAATAGTCACTAATTTGACCAAACCATATTATGTCTCATTTGCATTGTACCAGTATGTAAGGTGTGGGGTGTGACATGCTCCCGCCCCCTTCCCCTTTAGGAATATTCATCCTCGAATGTTAGCACAATTGGGTAGCTTAACCAAGTTTAAACCTTTACTTACACAAACTTTTGACAACACACTGAGTATTCAATAACACGTACCTATTATTGTCACAATTCTTCATGTTGGACATCCTCTTTAGCTTCAAATAAGTAAGGGTACTTTGATTTCATCGCGTCCTAGGCCTCCCATGTTATTTCTTCTACTTGTTGGTTTCTCCAAAGTACTTTTACTGAAGCTATTTCTTTATTCCTTAGCTTCTTAACTTGACGATCTAGAATAATAATAGGCATACGTGAGATCTCTGGTAACCTGTACATCCTCAATAGGAGTGATACAAGATGGATCGCTTATGCATTTTCGAAGCATTGAGATGTGAAAAACTGGATGAACCATTGAAAGCTCTTAGGGCAGCTCTAGTTCATATTCAACTTGCCGGAACATCTTAATAATTTTATATGGCCCTATATAACGTGGGCTCAGTTTTCCTTTCTTACCAAATCTCATAACATCTTTCATTGGAGACACCTTTAAAAATACTCAATCCCGTACTGAAAATTCCAGTCCTTTCCTTCTAGTATCTGCATATGATTTGTGATGACTTTGGGCTATTTCTAGCCTCTGCTGTATTACCTTAACTTTTTCCATGGCTTGTTGTATTAGATCTAGCCCAAGTAAGGTGGTTTCACCCACTTCAAACCATCCAATTGGCGACCTACATTTCCTTCCATACAGAGCTTCATAAGGTGCCATCTTGATACTCGCGTGGTACCTATTATTATAGGCAAACTCAATAAGTAGCAAATGGTCCACCCAACTACCTTTAAAGTCTAACGCACAAGCTCGCAACACATCTTCAAGTGTTAGAATGATGCATTCTGCTTGACCATATGTTTGACGGTCGAATGTTGTACTCAAATTCACTTGTGTCTCTAAACTCCTTTGGAAGGACTGCCAAAACTTTGCAGTGAATTGGGCTCCTCGATCAGATATAATGGAGATTGGGACTCCGTGTAGCCTAACTATCTCTTTTAGGTATAGCTTGGCATACTCTTCAGCTGTATAATCACTCCTAACTGGAAAGAAGTGTGCTGACTTTGTAAGTATGTCAACTATTACCCATATAGAGTCAAACTTTTGAAATGAGCGAGGCAAATCGATAACGAAATCCATATTGATCATATCCCACTTCCATGTTGGAAGTTCTATACACTGCATATAACCTCCTAGCTTTTGTGTTCTACTTTCACCTGTTGGCAATTTGGACATTGAGCTACAAATTTTGCAAGGTCCTTTTTCAAAACTCCCCACCAAAATATTTCCTTCAGGTCATGGTACATCTTGGTTGATCCTGGATGGATGGAATATCGGGAATGATGGGCTTCTTCCATTATCCTCTTTTTTAATCCATTAATATCAGGCACATATAATCTATTTTGGCAGTAAAGTACTCTATTTTGTGTTAGATCAAAGCCCTTAACTGTACCATGACTCACCTTCTCCTTAAGCTGTCGTAGAACAGGATCTTCGAATAGCTTTTCTTTCACCTCTATTACCAATGAAGACTCCGCAACATTATACACAATAACCTCTTCCTTTGGAGTTTCAAGAAGGCGAACTCCTAAACTGGCTAGCTGACGTAGATCCTTAGTCATCCCGTGACATATCACAACTGGATCATCAGTATTCATGATTGCCTTACGACTCAGAGCATTGGCTACCACATTTGCTTTCCCTGGATGGTATAGTATATCAACATCATAATCCTTTATTAGCTCTAGCCATCTCCGCTGTCTTAAGTTTAGGTCTTTCTTCTTAAAGATGTATTCCAGGCTCTTATGATTAGTATATATGTCAATGTGAACCCCATACAAATAGTGGCGCCATATTTTCAAAGCAAACACAACCGTTACTAGCTGAAGATCATGTGTTGGATAGTTTTTCTCATGGGTCGTAGTTGTCTAGATGCATAAGAAATTACCCTACCATGTTGTGTCAGTACACACCTTAAGCCAACTCTTGAAGCATCGCAATACACTGCATACTCCTCAGTTCCTTCCGGAAGCACTAGCACAGACGCATAAGTTAGCTTATTTTTCAGCTCCTGGAAGCTCCTTTCACACGCATCGTTCCATTGGAACTTGGTTGCCTTATGTGTCAGCTTTGTTAGAGGTGCAAAAATAAAAGAAAAATCTTCAACAAACCTCCTATAATAGTCTACTAAGCCTAGGAAGCTCCGAACTTCCGTGGGTCTCTTTGGTCTTGGCCAATCTTTCACAGCCTCTATCTTTTCTGAATCAACCCTTATTCCCTCATCAGACACAATATGACCCAAGAATGCCACTGATTTTAGCCAAAATTTACATTTAGAAAACTTGGCATATAATTGTCGATCAAGAAGAGGCTGTAACACTTGTCGCAAGTGATCTGCGTGATCCTTTTCTGATCTTGAATATACCAAAATGTCATTTATGAATACTATCATGAGCACATCCAAGAATAGCTTAAATACCCTATTCATCATATCCATAAAACCTGCTGGTGCATTCGTTAGCCCACATGACATAACAAGAAATTCAAAGTGACCATAGCGTGTTCTGAAAGTTGTCTTGGGTATATCTTTCTCCTTTACCCTAACTTGGTGATATCCTGATCTCAAATCAATTTTCAAAAAGCATTTGGCACCCTGTAATTGATCAAATAAATCATCAATACTAGGGAAGGGGTCTTTATTCTTAATTGCAGCCTATTCAATTATCGATAGTCGATACACATTCTCAATGTGCCATCCTTTTTGTGTACAAATAACACTGATGCACCCTAGGGGGACACAATAGGTCTTATGAAACCCTTATCCAATAAGTTTTTTAGCTGCTCTTTTTAATTCCCACAATTCTGCTGGGCCCATTCTATATGGAGGGATAGAAATAAGTTGAGTGCCTGGAAGCAAGTCAATACCAAAATCTATTTCTCGTTCAAGAGGTAAGTCTGAGAGTTCTTTAGGGAACACATCAACAAATTCATTCACTACTGGAACTGACTGAAGAGTTGGCGATTCTGCCTCCATGTCCCTTACTCTAACTAAATGACATATATATACCTCTTAGATATTATCTTTCTTGCCTTAAAATAAGAGATAAACTTCCCCTTTGGTGCCCCAACATTGCCTTCCCATTCAAGAACTGCCTCATTTGGAAAGTGGAAGTGTAACTCTTAGTTCGGCAATCCACGGTGGCATAACAAGACGCTAACCAATCCATACCCATTATAACATCAAATTCTACCATTTCAAGCTCAATAAGGTCAGCCACTGTGTCACAGTTACCAATAGTTACTACATAGTCATAATAAACCCTTCTAGCCATAATAGATTCACCAGTTGGTGTAGAAACTTCAAATGGTTTGTTCAATAATTTGGGTGTTCTCTTAAGCTTCCCAGCAACTAGTGGAGTGATGTATGATAGTGTAGAACCAAGTTAAATAATGCATATACATTATGTGAGAAGATAGACAATGTACCTGTGACCATATCGGGTGAAGCTTCCAAATTTTGTCGACTCCCCAGAGCATAAGTATGATTCTGGACTCTACTAGAGCTAGCTGCCCCTCTCACACCTCTACCACGACCCATAGGTGCTTGCTGACCCGAACCTGCTGGAGGAACTGATAACGAGGATGCAATAGATGACCTAGTAGGCTGTGCTATACCATCCATACGTTTCCTCAGGCAATCCTTAATCATGTGCCCTGGCGCACCACACCAATAACAAACGTCTATCCCAACATGACATATGCCAGGAAGACTCCTTCCACACTGTTTACAAGGCTGCGCAGAAGTCATTGGTAGGCCTGCCGAATAACCCATTGTCCGAGCACCTTGCCCTTCACCTCGTTGACCAAACTAATTACTTCGAGACCCTTGAAACTGTGGTGAGGCACTGGCTGCAGAGTAGGAGGATGATGTCCTAGGCGATATATTAGAAAATCGAGGCCTAAGCTTACCTTGAGATGGTGTAAACTGCCTTATAGATCTGGCCCTTTTGGCCTGCCCCCTTTCCAACTCCTATGTCCTTCTTCTCTGCCTCAGATCCTCCAATTTTTGTGCAAAAGACTGCATCCTCACTATATCCATGTCTTTGTTCGAGGAAGCAGTGGTACAGTCTCTGACCAGATACGTATCCAATCTATCCACATATCGATGAACTCTATCTGCTATAGTAGCAACTATATTAGGAGCATACCTGGCCAAGGAATGAAATTGAAGGCTATACTCCCTCACACTCATATTCCCTTGGTGGAGATTCAAGAATTGATCTACACGGGCCTCTCGGATCTCTAAATGCAAGTAATACTCAAGAAATGCCTCTCTAAACTCTTCCCAGGTAGTTGGAGGTGCATCTATACCCTTAGATTGCTTCCAACCTTCATACCACAATATAACCATACCTTTCAACCTATATGTTGCTAACTCGACAGCTTCTGTACCATTTACATGCATAACATCTAATGTACGCTGGATCTGATCAATAAAGTCCTGTCTTCATTAGGATTTGACCCAGTAAAGGCTGGGGGGTCCAAATTAAGAAATCATGTATCCTTGTACCAGTTGCCCTATTCGTACCACTGGTACCCATAATTGGACCTTCCTTCCTTTGACCTTGGACAGCAACTATATGAGACAATAGTTGGACTACATTTCTTAGATCTCGCACTGTAGCATCGATAGGTGGTTCTGGGGGAATTTCACTACTTCTCGATTAATCAGGAGCTGGACGAGTTGGAGATGTTTGTGATAAAGACTCCTCTCGAACCTCATCTTGTTGTCTCACCTGGCTGGGTATACCAACCATCATTTCTACTCCCTTCCCTTTACCTTTATTCTTCCTAGTTTCTGGCATACTTGCTGTACAAAACAATTTAGGAGTTAGACACAATCCACCTATTATACTTAGCTCTATGGCACAATCTAAAGAATGAAAAGAAAGTAACAACTCTTAAATACCACGTAGCCTCCTGCTTATAAATGTGGTGTACCACACATCGATAAACAAGACTCTACATAGACACGACTTTGTACACTCGCTAGGATAACCCACTCTGATACCACTTTTGTCATACCCAAAAGCCTTCTTAGGGCGGACTAGCACCCATTGCCAATAAGGCCCTAGAGAACCAACCTATATCTATATGCTCTCTATACATATTATAAGGGATTTCTACCTTTGAATGCCTCTAAGCAGATAAATAGTGATAACAAGCCAAAAGGGAATGCATATGGCTAGGTCGTTGGAGCCACAGTGTTTAAAGTATAAGACATGACCACACTTTAATTTACATAGTCTACAAAGCCTCTAGATAAGAGAAAGTATCTGACAAGAGTCGGGACAGGCCCCACCTCAATTAACTGTATAATATAAACATATAAGCTCTAAACACACACAAAGCCCAGAGCAACCTGGAGCTTAGTATCAGTAGCTGGATATCCTGTACTCCTACTGGGGAGATCTACTAGCACCTGTACCTG
>JAOTQR010079230.1:0-10692 GCA_025774065.1 Solanum ossicruentum
TTACCTTTTACTTTGAAGCCCTCAGGTTTTTCCATATAAATTTCCTCTTCTAGGTCACCATGAAGAAAAGCCATTGTCACATCCATCTGCTCAATCTCCAAATTTAGACTAGCAGCCAAACCAAGAACTGTACGAATGGAGGATATTTTCACGACAAATGAAAATATTTCGTCAAAGTCAATACCCTTTCTTTGACCAAATCCCTTAACCACTAATCTAGCTTTGTATCTAGGCTTCTGGGTGTGTTTTTCAATTTTAACTTTGAACACCCACTTTTTCATGCCCTTAGGCAATTTTACCAACTCATAAGTATGGTTCTCATGCAAGGATTTCATCTTATGTTGCACGGCCTCTACCCATTTACCCCTGTGTTCATCTTCCATGGCCTCCATATAACATTCAGGTTCTCCCCCATCAGTGAGTAGAACATACTCATTTGATGAATAACGAGACTAGGGAACATGTTGTCTTGTGGATCTCCTGAGAGAAATATTTTGATTCATCCACGACTTCATGAGCTAGAGGATCATTAGTAACATCATCATTGTTATTATCAATATCAACATGTTGATCTTGAACATGATCCTGGGCATCGTCATGATCATCGAGCCTGCTAGCATCATGCATACTTTCATGAGGCACTTCATCAAACTAAACTACGCCATCAGAACTGGAGGATTCTAGCTTCTCCGCTTTCTCAATGTCTTCAATTGTTTGATTCTCCATGAAGATGATATCGCGGCTTATCAAAACCTTCTTTTCAATTGGATCATATAGCCTGTAACCAAATTCATCAAGGCCATATCGAACAAAGATGCACTGTCTTGTATTGGTATCTAACTTTGACCTCTCATCTTTCAGTACATATACAAATGCTTTGCAACCAAACACCCTTAAATGGTCATAGGAAACATCCTTGTCATACCAAATTTTGTTTGGAACATCGCCTTGCAAAGCCACAGTAGAAGATAGATTAATCACATGTGCAGTGGTCAATAATGCCTCCCCCCAAAAGGAGTTTGGCAACTTTGCTTCAGAAAGCAAACATCTAACTCTCTCCATCAAGATTTTGTTCATCCTCTCTGCCAAACCATTAAGCTGAGGAGTCTTAGGAGGAGTCTTCCGGTGTCTAATACCTTGATGCTTGCAATATTCGTCAAACGGTCCACAATATTCACCACCATTGTCAGTACAAATACATTTCAGTTTCTTTCCAGTTTCTCTCTCAACTGAAGCCTGAAACTGCTTAAAGACACCTAGCACTTTGTCTTTAGCCTTTAAGACGTAGACCTAAAGTTTTCTTGAGTAATCATCAATGAAAGTGACAAAATAGAGGGCACCACCCAAAGTCTTTATCTTCATTGGACTATATAAATCAGAGTGCACCAACTCAAGCAACTCTATCTTTCTTAAAGGAGGGTTAGACTTGAAGGAAACTCTATTTTGCTTTCAAGCCAGGCAGTGCTCATACTTTTCTAATTTAGCACCTTTGCAATCTGGCAACCATTTCTTCTTGGCTAGAACATTGAGTCCTTTCTCACTAATGTGGCTAAGTCTCTTGTGCCATAATGTTGAAGATTTATCGTCCTCAAATGCATTCACCATATTGGCACAAGTAAAGGCCGTATTCCAGTATAGACCACGACGTTTTTAGCCACGAACCACAACCAAGGAACCCTTAATGAGTTTCTATTTTCCTCCACTGTTGGTACTGACATATCCTTCATCATCTAATACCCCAAGAGAAATGAGATGCAAACGAACATCAGATGCATACTTTACATTGTTCAGAACTAGTTTAGTTCCAACACTAGTTTCTAAACAGATTGTACCAATACCAACCACTTTAGACACAGTCTCATTACCCATACTCAAGGTTCCAAAGTCACCTAGAGTATAGACAGAGAAAAAATCTTTCTTGAATGTCACATGAGATGCTGCACCAGTGTCCACAAACCAGCTTGACTCATCACAAGAAATATTTATCAAATTAGAATCAAGAACAGTGAGAAGATCTTTGGTGGCAATGGAGGCAAGGAAATTTCCATTGCCTTCTTATTTTTCTTCTCTTTCTCTATTCTCCCTTTTCAATCTCCGGCAAAACTTCTTTGTGTGCCCTTTCATACCACAATGATAGCACTCAACATTTTTTAGTTTGCCTCTAAATTTGGTGTTGTTGTGTTCTCTATTTAGAGAACCACAATTTTTGTTTCTCCCTCTAGAACCTGCCACTAGGACATCTGACGAAGAAGAACTTTGAGATTTTCTGTTCCATCTGACGAAAAAGAACTTTGAGATTTTCTTCTCATTTCTTTGTTCAACATACTGCTTTTGGTAAAATCCATAGAGATCACACCATCTGGAGCAGAATTCAATTATGACATTCTAAGTGTTTCCCAAGAATCTGGTAGGGAACCAAGTAGAAGCAAGCCTTGAATTTCTTCATCAAATTTAATACCCATAGCAAATAACTAGTTCATGATTCCTTGAAAATTATTCGAGTGATTTGTCATCGGAGAACCATCAATATTTTTAAACTCAATATCTGCTTTATCAAGAACATTTTATTGTTCCCAGTCTTTCGAGCATATAAACTATCAAGATACTCCCATAGGGTACGAGCATGTATTTCCCAGAAATAAGGTTCAACACATTATCATCAACCCATTGTCTAATAAATTCACAGATCTGTCTATGGAACAGATTCCACTCTTCATCAGTTTTATTTTCAGGCTTTTTAGTGGTAAAGATTGGTTGATAAAAATTCTTAACGTAAAGTAGATCTTCCATTTTTCCCTTCCAAATGGCATAATTAGTGCTATTCAAAGTGACCATTCTACTAGTATTGACTTCAATTATTTTTTAGGCAAAATTATTTACCAAAGTAATTCTTTTTTGACGTAAAAGTTCAGACTATGCTGCAACCATAGAGCATACTAAGACAAAATCTCAGCTTTGATACCAGTTTGTTGGGAAAAATAGAGACTAATACAAAGTAAATATGACACAGTAATATAAAAAATGGGAAAGTAATGACATCAAATATTTTTATGTGGAAACCCTTCTAAATAAGAGAACAAACCACGGACCAAGAGGAGAAACTGATATTGCAATAGTAAGAAATTTACACCGTGTAGGCACGAGTACAATACTCCTAAAGACTTCTACACACACAAAAGAAATACTCTCTTTTGATTTTTCACCTTACTAAAAATATCGCTCACACTCTATTTTTCTTCACAGACTATTTTATTTTATAGTCTATGGTATACCTCACAGAAGAAAAATACTCACTATTTTTTTCTGTGACTCTATTTTTTCTCTTTTTTCTGAATGCAAAATGAAGGAGCTGAAGAGCTCCTTTTATAGATATGTTTGCAGTTCCCTTTTCAAGGTTGGTGGCCAAATTCCTTTTTCAAACAAAGCTGCCTACTTTGAAAAAATGGCTTGGCAGCCTCTGTTGAAAAGAAAAAGAAGGGGCTGGACCCCCACACGAAATTCATGCTTTTGATTTGACAAATTTGTGGATTGTTGACAAGTTGATAGTAGTAAATAGTGGCAACAGGCGAGAGGCTGAAGATTTGGCAGAGGATTTTCTAAATGATTTGATATCTAGAAACTTGATTCAAGTTGCCAAAAGGACATATGATGGAAGAATTTCAAGTTATCGCATACATGACTTGTTACATAGTTTGTGTGTGGACTTAGCTAAGGAAAGTAACTTCTTTGACACCGAGTACAGTGCATTCGGTGATCCCAACAATGTTTTGCGAAGGATTACATTCTACTCTGATAATAACGCCATGAATGAATTCTTCTATTTAAATCCTAAGCCTAAGAAGCTTGTGCACTTTTCTGTTTCACAGAAAACCGTTGGATAATTTCTCACATGGCTCATCTTGACTTCAAATTATTGCAAGTGTTGGTTGTAGTCTTGCCTAGAATTTATCTTGGAGATGTCAGTATCCTAAACAAAATTGGTAACATGAGTTGCTTACGCTATCTGAGATTGGAGGGGGAGTTTGGTGGAGAACTGCCAAATAGTATTGTCAAGCTAAAATGCCTAGAGACTGTAGCTATTGTGAAGTTGTGTATGTTTGTTTTTGTAGCAAAGAACTTTAAAGCATTCCCTCCAAATCTTGTCAAGCTTACTCTTTTCGTCGGCTTGCAAAGCTGACATTTGAAAATCCCAGTGTGTCAACAGGTTAATTTTCTACGTTTAATGTCTCTAATAAGGTGATTTTTTTAGTTTTTACTTATTCCATGTATAATAAATTGCTGGGATGCATTTGTGAATGTGCATTTAAGTATTTGCTGGAGTGCATCGTCTAAGCCTTGTGATCCCTCCTAATAATAAATAAATACAAAGTTTTTTGAAGTTGATTTCGTTGTGGCTTGTGATTTGTTAAAGAAATTACTTTGCATTTCTCTTTGTTCTGTGTTATGTCTATTAATCTTTTGGAATAAGCAATAGATTTAGTTATGTTTATGATATGAGAGATGTGTTCCAAAGATCAGTTAGTTAATAGTTTGAAGACCAAACCAATAATTTTTACCTAGTTTAGGAACAATATTAATCTCATCTCTATAGAGGGGTATTTTTAGTTTCGTAACCAAACTAATGATTTCTGCCAACTCAAAACTAACAATCTCATCTTTATTTTATTTTTAAAATATTATTTATTGCTTGTCATCATCTTATTGGGTGTAATAAAAAATCCATATCCATTTGAGTTTTTCCTTATAATTTATCCTAACTAAAATAATATATCAGCCGCATGACCATTTTTCTGGAAAAAACAACAAATAAAAAAATCAAAGGACGTCAAATACCTATTTAATGATATAACTTATTGTAAAATTGTTTACTTTGATGTCAATACATAAAAGACTAGATTGGTTTGATAACAACCTTAATGTTTGGAATTCTTCTTATAGGAGTCATCAATAAATTGTAGAAATAGCTGGAAATCTACATGTTTATATTGGTTGAAAGAGGACGAGAAATGACTATTGAAAATGTTGGTTGTGTAGAGAAATATAGCATAAGAAAATTATGATCGGGAAAACGTTCTGCTAGCGCAAGATCGTTAACTAATTAACTTCAATATTAATTCAACTAAACAAGGAGAAGATAGAAAAGAGAAGGAATATTTTGAAAAAGAAAACTTGATTATGGATAAACAATCTTGAATCGCTTTCAAAATTTTTTTTGGGTGAGTACTAATGCCTAATGCCACCCTGTTATTTTGTTTCACTACATGTTTTGATGATTAACAAACTTTGGCACGAGGAAGCGGAGTTTGAGTCAATGTAAAATGCATTAGAGAAGCTGATAGAAGTGAATAAGAAAGGGACCAAGAAGTACTTTAGCTTTAATAGGATTTTCGTTATGTTTCTCTTGATGTGTGTTGCTATATGGATCAATTGGTTACTGGAAGTTGAAAATTTAAAGACTTCTCATGATCAATTGTCACAGGAGTCGTATGTTTGAAGTTGAAGTCTTTTGTGTTAAAGAATTTGATTTTGTGGAATAATATTTCTTGTGTTGTTTGTGGTTAAGTTATATCAATTCAAAGCGTATAAATGTGAGAGTACGAAATTATTGAATTGACTCACGTGCCACAAATTAATGAAATGAAACAGTCCGATCCTTCATATAAAACAAGAGCATTAAAATAAGTTCATGTACCATAAAGTTAATTTTACATCAACATAAGTACATGACTTCACAAAACACAACTATCTTAAATTGCATTAGCTTGATTGTCAACACAACTATTAACATCTTAACAATATCAAAAAACAACCATCTTCACATATTCTCAAAACTATCAACATTTCAGCACTATCTTTATGGCTCCTTGGATCAGGAAGAAGACTTCTTTTTCCTTTTGTTCATCATCCCCCTTATGCAACTACGGGAATTGATTCTAGGAAAGGAGATTTATAAGCAGCAGTATCTATCAATTTGGCTCCCCATCTCCTGGCCCTTGCTTATCAAGAGCCCTGTATTTGTTCTTCACTGCTTTAGAGATCCTTCTGCCTCTAGTCAAGTAAGGAATTTGGTCGAGCGTCAGGACGCCGTCAAGGAGAACGTTGGAAAAAGCAAGCGGGAATCGGGTTGGGGAAGAATCGAACCATGGGGACAGGGAAACCAAAGCTTGCACTGCCAAGTTGGGCGTTCCAAAGGAACTCTTTCTGGGCCAAAGTGTAAGAGAAGAAAATGCCGAAGATAGAATAAGCTTTGAATGGAAGCCCCGGGAGGCGGGTTCAACCCCCTTTTTTTTCTTCGGAAAGGGGATGACGGGCGGCCACTTCCCGATATTGTGACCAGCCTGAAAAGGAGTTTCTCATCTCTTCAAGCTATGATGTAGTAATTGCTTTAAATAATAATATGAATAGGCACTACGTTAGTTTACAGAAATAAAATTTATATAGGTACTGAAAATTAAACAAAATCTCCTTATCTTATTTGAAAGGTTAAAATAACATATTGATCACCGGCATTTTTTAAATTTACTAGTATTTGAGCACGTGCTTCGCACATGTATTCCAAGCTAATTAATTTAACTTTTTTGCGGAATACTAAAATAAATGATTTTTTGTTAAAATGCAATTTAAAATTTCTATGAATAGCAAGTCAATTCCATTGAACTCGATTCTTATCCATAATAAGTTTTCTTTTAACTCTTGTATATAAAATTCAACATTCAAGAAATTACAAATAACTTCTAATCACCAAAAGATAAATGACAAATCAATTCTTTTTTTACGTGCAATTACTAAAATTACAATACATATATTGGCATGCTGAAATTTAAAATATTACATGCTAAGGATAGTAATATGTATTTAAACTTTTCAGCACAATAATATATAAGGATTGTGCATTTCAACAAACTAAATTTGTATTAATTTCTTAAAAACCTAACCAAAAGAGGAGATACTGACGTAGTGAAATAGATTCCAGTGGCTAATTAAATTATATACGTCAGCTTTACATACGTTTCATCCACTTCAATTATTGCTTCTTCTTAAAAAAAAAAAAAGAAGAAGAAAGAAAGAAAAGAAAAGGAAAAAGAACATTAAAATCAATTAATTAAACTGATGCCACAAACCTACAACTCATGCAAGTAATGTTGACTAAAAAATGAGGAAGCCTTTCTTGATTTTTATAGTTCTTCTTTTATTTGCATTCTTTGAATCTTTCCTTTTATATATTTATTACTTCTAATTAATTAGTCTACATTTTAATTGTTGAATGCAACTCCTCCTATTCTCCTAATTATTTATTCATTCATCCTCTTATCATAATTATTTATACAATGAAGAGGCATGCACATGAATGATAAATAAATTAAAATTTATGAAGATGAATAAAGGTTGTTAATTAATGAAAATTGCTAGTAATTCTTAAAAATATTATATGTGTTATTTTAAAAAATTATATATATATATATATATATATATATTGTAGTGATATTTAAAAGAAATGACATTTTAGCTAACTTGGATTAAATAATAAATAGCAGGTAATCAAAATATACATCATCCATATGTAGATATAGAATGTTTTATGAATCATTATTTAATTGACAAAGAACCCTTTCATTTCCCCAAATGTATGAATTATTTAAAATTGTAATTTACAATTTAATTTGTTATTCTTTAATTATTTTTATAATAAATAAATAAATTAAAATTAATATTTAATAAGTAATATCATAAAGATAAATACATAATGATATAGGGGCAAAATGATTATATATACACACACATATGATTTGTCACTAACATCATTGCATCGTCAATCACATCTTGGATCTACAAGTCCAACTACTTGGAATTATCTTTGCATGACGTTTTACCGGCATAGAGAAGTCCCTCGGATTGAATTTATTTCAATAACTACATTAACAATTTTTTCTTAGGAGAAATTGGTTGGTCTTTTCTAAAAGATGATATATTATTACTTTTCCAATTAGGATACTATAATTCTTTTTCAAGCACGATTTTATACGTTATTATTATTTTTATTCCTATTCTAAGTACGATTGTTATAATTGTTCTTTATTTTTCTAAACTCCATTTCAAATCAAATTAGGCATTTTATATGAATCTATAAATTTAAGTAAAGAATGCCCAACTCCAACGGTGCTTGTTTGTCTGATCGTCATCTTTACTGCGACGGCTTTCGTAGTAACTCAGCAGTCGAATTCTCAGACATAGAGATGAAATCATTTGGCTACATCAGCCTTAAAGACATCATGACGGAATCAACGTCCATGAAACAACGGAAGGACAGTTGGAGAGACATTCCAATGAAGGAGACATTGTTGCAACAGGCCGCGTGGGCATATCTACAGCCCATGGGGATCACAGAGGCCGACCGGCGTTTGTTGAATAAGGTGGAAAACAAGTTACTACACTTGTTTAACGCCCTAATCTTCTTGTTCAAGAGCTGGTTTTCCTTCACAATAAACATGTAGAAATTAAGCTGAGAAAGGAAGATAGTTGATGACAGCTGGACCTAGTTAGTTAGAAATTGGTTAAAGTTAGTTAGAGTTAACCACCAATTGGAGAATGACATGTGGATTATTAGTTAGTGGTTAGTTATAATTGGAGCACTATATATACATGTAACATTGATGTAGAGAGAAATAATGTGAATAAAAAATCTCATTCTCCTCCTTCTCTATCTTCTCTATCATTCTTCTTCTTCATTAAGCTCATCAATGGCAGTTGAGATTGACAAATTTAACATGGTATCTACAGGATGATTTTAGGTTGAATCAATGGGATAGATGCAATGCAATTGTGCAATCATGGATTATGAGTTTTGTTACTCAGGAATTGAGGAAAGGGATTGTATACTCTGTAAGTGCTCAAAAGGTTTGGGAGACATTCAAGGAAAGGTTTGACGGGATCAATGCTACTAAGATTTTCAAGATGCATAAGGAGATCTATACAATTGATCAAGGAATTCAAAGTATTTCAGTCTATTTCTCCAAATTAAATGATCTATGGTCTGAATTTGAGTCTATGGTTCCATTTCCTAGTTGTGACTGTGCTAGATCTAGACTTTTAGTGCCTTTATGCATCAACAAAAATTCATGACATTCCTAATAGGATTGAATGAAACCTACACCTACACCTCACAGAGGAGCCAAATTCTCATGATGAATACTACTCCTACTCTAGATCAGGCCTACTCTATGTTGATCCAAGAAGAAGTCCAAAGAAGTAATAATGCAAATGTTGTACAAAAAGGAATCCTAGGTGCTGCACCTACAGAAGGAGAACACAATGAAATTGTTGCTGCATGTGTATCCAGTTCAAGGTTTAAGAAGAGAATGAATTCAGAATTGAAGTGTGAGTATTGCAAACTAAGAGGTCACACTAAGGAAAGGTGCTACAAGCTGATTGGATATCCTCAGGATTCAAGTTCAACAATTACAAAAAGAAGGGATTCAATAACCAATCAACAGCATATAATGCAATGACCTGAGATGAGTTCATCAACAAATCTGTAGGATTGTTCCTATAATTCAAGGTCTGACTAATGCACAGTATCTAGATCTTATGCAAATGATGGAGAAAGCTAGGGTGACTGCAAAGGCAAAGGAGCAAGATAACACTCAGATTGATTCAGCTAACATGGCAGGTAAAGCTACTACTGATCCAAGTTGTTGGATTATTGATTCTAGAACCTCAAATCACATGATTCATCCTTGAATTCACTCACAAATCTCACTATTCCCTCCAAACCTAGTTATGTTCACCTTCCTAATGGGGATAGTGCTAAAATAACTGACACAGGATCCTATAAACTCTCTAACATTGACAATCTACATGATGTTCTTTATGTCCCTCAATTCAAGTTCAACTTGTTATCCATCTCAGGATACACAAGAGAACTTAATAGCTCAGTACACTTCTATCTTGATTTTTATGTTTCAGCACCTATCTAGTGGCAAGGTGAAGGGGATTGACAGATATGAGGGTGGCCTTTACATCCTTAATCCTTCAACACCTGCTGCTGCTGATCTTTCACCCAAGTGTATGTCTGCTAAAGTTCCTACTGGTACATCACACCTATGGCATCAAAGATTAGGACATGCTCCTATTTTTATTTTACTTAAGATTCCTGTCATTAGTAGTTACATGTCTGATACTACTCATTGTATATGCCACATTTGTCCTTTAGCTAAACAAACCGGACTTCCTTTTCCTACCGGTACTTCAAATTCTACTATTGTGTTTGAACTTGTTCATGCAGATGTTTGGGGCCCTTACAGGGTCACCACTTATAATGACTTTAGATATTTTCTTACTTTTGTTGATGACTTCTCGTGGATGACTTGTACATTCTTACTTAGACTTAAAAGTGATGTGTTTGTTGTGCTAAAAAACTTCATCACTCATGTTGAAAATCAGTTTTCCAACACTGTTAAAGTTAAGTGCGCAGGGGAATACATTCACACAATTGTCTCACACAAGAAGGAGAGGAAAAGGAATTTTGAACTTAGCACTTTTATTTTCTTTTCTTACTTCTTAAAAAAACAAGATGCACCTATTTATAGGATAAAAAAAACTTTTTCACTTCCAAAGGGATAAACATAAAACTTGTATAGTCATAGAACAAAGAGACTCTTGATTAGATACATGTATCTTGGACTAGGTTCATCC
>JAOTQR010079231.1:0-10692 GCA_025774065.1 Solanum ossicruentum
CTGGGCTATATGTTGAGTTTGGAACCTTACATGTGTAGGCACCTTTTGGGGTAAAACCCAAGGGGACAAAACCGTGAAGTGGACGGCGATACATAATGGCCCAAAGCGGAAAATACCTACATGTGTGGGGCCGATCGTGACAGGTATGACTCCTTTTGAGGCTATTTATGGGAGATGTTGTAGATCATCGGTTGGTTAGTTTGAGGTTAGAGAAGTGACTTTATTGGGATCAAATCTAGTTGTGGAGGCTCTTGAGAATAGGATGATTAGGGAGAGATTGAAGAAAGCCCAAAGCCATCAAAAATCCTATGCCGATGTGAGAAGAAGAGATCTTGAATTCAAAGTGGGTGATTGAGTTTATTTGAAAGTTTCTCCAATTAAAGGTGTGGTCCATTTTAGTAAAAAGGGGAAGATGAGTCCAAGATATGTTGGTCCTTATGAGGTCTTGAAGATTGTTGTCAAGGTAGTTTATGAGTTGAAGTTTCCTAGTGAACTAAATGTGGTTCACCTGGTGTTCCATGTCTCTATGTTGAGAAAATATGTTGGTGATCCTAATGCTATTGTGCCTCTTGATATTGTGGGTGTTTTTGCGGATAAATTGACTTATGAGGAGGTTCCAGTTTAGATTTTTGAGGCAAGTGAAGAGATTGAGGAACAAGGAGGTGGCATCCGTTAAAGTCCTTTGGAGGAACCAACAAATCAAAAGTGCTACTTGGTAGATTGAAGTGGACATGAAAAAGTGGTATCCTTATGTTTTCCTCTCCACTGACTCCTAAGGTACTAATCATAAGTCCACTATGTGATTTCAAGTCTTATGCTTCAACCCCTATGTCATTCATATGCATTCATGTTTAAGTTGACAAGTTATGATGATTTTACACATGTGTTGAGATTTTGAAAATGGTGTTTTAGATGTGATTTTGCATTCTTATTGAAACTGATTTGATTATGATCACTCTTGTGTTGTACGCCTCTTTTACATTCGGGGACGAATGTTCCCAAGGAGGAGATATTGAAATGACCCCAAAAAGTGCTCGAAATTGTGCCTCGGAGTGCCTGAAAATTTAAATTCCATATATCTCAAAATTTGTTTGCTATTGCAAAAAATTCGACTTCATATTCATGTTTAGGGGGGCCAAAATTAGGTGAAAAAAGGGTCTAACCCTTATTTAAGAGCGAATGATTAGCAATTTTGAAATTCCAAGAATGCAATTTCTTGTGGCAAATCAGCATCGCTACAAAATGTGCCCTGTTTTCTTAACTCGGTCCAAGACTTTTAAGTCTTGGGCCTAAGTGTTCCCAAACATTTTTTCGCCCATACTTACCTGAATTTTACCCTCATTTACCCAAAACATTTCCCAATACTCACTCAAACACTTAACCATATTTTCACTCCCAAATACAAGTCCCAAACCGTCATCCTAAGCTAAGGTTTTCCTTCAAGGTCGTTCTTCAAGCTTCCAGTCTCCATTTCCAATCTTCACCAGATTCATCTCCAAGCTAAGGTATGTGGGTTTCTTTCATGGGTTCCTTTCACCCATGATACCCAAGCCTCATTTTACTCAAATTTCATGATTTAAAGTAGATTTACGTGTGGGACTTGATTATTATGAAATTCACTGCATACTATTAAAGCTATGTGAAATTTTGACTCTTTTGCTATGTTTTGTGCTATAAATCTTAGATCTATTGTAAGATTTGGAGAAGGAGTTTTGATATATATTGTTTGAGGGTGTTGTAAGGTGTTGCTTGATGGTTTTACAATTGATTTTTTTGCATGAGTGCATCTCTATATTTCATGGTTATATACTAGAACTATACACCTTCTAAGTGTTTGATAAAATATCTGGATGTGCTTTCTTGAAGAGTTGAAGGTCCAAAGCATGAGATATGATAGGATTGACTATATGATAATGAAATAAACTTATGTATGTGATATACTCTATATAAAGTGCTGCATTAGACCATGCCCTATCCGGGGGGGTCTAAGAACCCAGATAACCGAGATAGTGGTTTGTACTCATCAACTGAGGGAAGGGTTAGTACATCTCCACCTAGTGATGGGGCGACATCATCACTAATTGAGATAGGAGTTTGTACTCATCAATCGAGGGAAGGGTTAGTACTTCTCCACCTAGGTGATGGGGCGACAATATCACTAGCTGAGGGAAGGATTAGTACTTCTCCACCTATGATAGGGTGACATTATCACCAAATGAGGGATGGGTTAGTACTTCTCTACCTAGGTGATGGGGTAGAATTATCACCAACTGAGTGAAGGGTTAGTACTTCACCACCTAAGTGATGGGGCAATATCATCACTAACCTACCAAGGGTTTTGTACTTTGGAATTCTAACTTGGTCTATTCTACAGATATGATATCCTCAATGAGCATAAGTCATTTAAACATGTTTTACTTGAGCATTAATCATATATGTCATATTGTTATATGATGCTATTGCCTATTGTTATATATTTTGATTATGATGCCTATCTCTTGTTACATTGCGTCCTTTATAATTAGTATATTCAAATATACTAACGCATACTCTTGCCTACAAGATATCACCATGTAGGAACCAGAGTCCAAATTGATCATCCTCCTCCACGTGCCTAGTTCGGTGCTGCTGAAGCTAGTTGGTGAGTCCTCCTCTTTGGGGATCTTAGTCTACACTCTCTTGTTATGTATTGAGACACTCTTCTTTAAGTTCTATTTGACTATGAGGGAGAGCCCGGTTGCTTTGTCTTGGCCCCTGCTCTTATCTATGTAGTAGAAGTAGTTGTTGGACATGTTATGCATATATGATATAAGTTTGACTCTTATCTCTTGACTATGATATTGTGCAATCTTTTCCCTTAGCCCCTTTGCCCCTATTCTTGCTCTTTTATGTTTTTATATGCTTCGATCAATGATGTGTAATGACAAGTTAAGAGGCTTGTTTAGGGTTCCTAAGGGTTCCCAAGTTTTTGTGTCATGTATAGGCCATAGGCTTGGGTCGTGACAGTTTAGTGGCTTGATTGTGGTCCCTTCAGGTTCCCTATTCTCCTTATCATATCTAAGCCCTATGCTTGGGTCGTGACAGCTAACGACTGACATTAAATTCGCATTTTCAGGTGGTCTATTGCAAATGCTTCAAAATCATGGTTTGTTCACAGGGCTACCTTTGGAGGATCCACACAGTCATCTCTAGAATATTGCATTTGTTTGTAAGAGTATGATGGGTACACAAAATCTATGAATGTATACAGTTAGTTTGCGAGTGTTCCCTTTATCACTCACAGATAATGCAGCAATATGGCTATCCGAGCTTTCTCAAAGTTTGATCACTAGTTTGGTCAAGCTATAAAGAGCTTTCTTAGAAAGGTGCTTTCCGAGCTACAAAAAGCTCAACCTCAGCTTTTAAATTAATAACTTCAAGCAATTACTGGGTAACTCGATAAACACGACATGGGAAATGTTCACCCAATGTTTGAGAATGGTCCCCAATCATAAAATATTAGATGATGCTTTAGTTTAAATCTTCTTCTTCGCCCCCATTCGGCCTCCGGTGCTTATTCTCTTTCATAACAACCACCATGGTTATCTCTATACATACCTCTTGATTATAGTTCCGACTTTGATTTTTGGAACCTTGCCTCCAATAGTCCGAGATGGACCCTTGGACATTAATTCAGAAACCCGCCGCTTGGTTACTCATATAACAAGCATCTTCATCAAAGAATGGTCCTTCATACATGGGATCCTCAGGAGGTTGGTGAGATATTGTATGGACACTTGCTTGGTTTTGTTTCAATACCAAGTCCATACTTGTGCGAAGTTGAGCAAGTTGTTGCATGATCTCCTCAATGACCTTAGCTAGAAATGGTCCCTATGTTCCTTCCCACAATCATGATACCAGATCTAGCAACTCTAAGATTAAAGAAATGTTTGATAAGTTGTTGAAGAGAGACGACCATCAAGATGGGACCTGAAAGTGATGAGATCGGATATTTAAGCATAATTCAAAAGATACAATTGGATCAACAATTTGGTCAAGTTTCTTCTTAATTGAACCAATGCCAAAAAGGTACTTTGCCAAGTAAAATGATTCAAAATCCAAAGAATAATGGGTATTGCATGGCGTTCATGATGAGAACTGGAAAGAATACTATAGATCCCCCAATGCCAGTGGTTGATGATGAAGCTTGTGAGTAGGGTATTGATGACAAGGTTGATGTTAATGAGGAAGACTTAGAGAGCAATCGGATGAAAAGAGAAGAGGTGAAAGGGCAAGATAAGGCCATGATGATTCCAATACCCCCTCCTGATTCCAATACCCCCTCCTTCTTTCCCTAAAAGGCTCAAGAAAAAAGAGAAGGATGACAAACTCAAACACTTCTTTTCGATGTTAAAACAATTGTCCATCAACATCCCCTTTTTAGAAGCTTTAGAGAAGATGCCCGGGTATTCTAAGTACATGAAGGATTTAGTGTCAAAGAAGTGCCACGTTGATCCAAGAGCTTTCACAAGAGCTCCCACTATGTAGTGCCATCATGACCAATTGCCTAGTCCAAAAGAGTGAAGATCCTAGTGGATTCATCATTTCTTGCACCATTGGTGATTTAGAGTTCGCACGGACATTATGTGATTTAAGAGCAAGTATTAATTTTATGTCTCTTGCGGTCTTCAAAAAGCATGATCTTGGTACTCCTACTCCCACAATAATGTAGTTACTCATGGCAAATAGAACTATCAAGATGCCGAAAGAGATATTTTTTGAGGTGCTTGTAAAAGTTGATAAATTTATCTTTCCAATGAACTTCATGATCCTTGATTGTGAGGTTGATTTTGAGGTGCCCATCATATTGGGAAGACAATTTTTGGCCATCGAGAGAGCATTAATGGATATGGATTCCAGTCAGCTTTGGTTCAGGGTTAACAATGTAGAGGTTGTTTTTACATCCTCCAATCAATAAAGCACCTGAATGAGTTCAAGAGTGAAGTGCGGGCCATTGAGGATTTCTAATGATGTATGATGACTAAGTCATACCGCGACACTAAATCAAGTGCTTCTTGGGAGGCTACCCAAGGTATGCCTGTTGTTTCATTTATTGTTTTTATATAATACTTTAAGGACAAAGTATCATCTTTTTGGTGGAGTATGGGAAGTTTTGGAATAAGATGACGTTTGAGTAGCCTTTAGTCCATAACTATCCTATTTTTGATCCCAAGGTTTTCTTGTCGTGCTTCTTTTTCCTTGTGGATGAGTTTACTTTCTGTTGAACTGGTATTTTTAGATGTTGTAGTTAATTTGTAGATATATAGTGATTATCACTTTTGTCATGTATATAGTCTTGAATGGTTTTATGAATATTTTGAAAAATGGGTATCCTTAAAATTTTTGAAATTATTAATTACTATTGCAATCTTGCATGTGATTGGTTTGGCAATGTTTGTTCTAATGAAGCTTAGGCAAATTCATGCTTGAAGCATGACCTATGAGTCTATGGTTGATTGTATATACTATGCCATGAGTGTATGAGCAAATTTTTGTCATATTCATGCATTATATATTGATTCCAAACTTTCCTTGTTACTTTGAGATTGGATTGGACATCTTGGTTGATTGGTAAAGGATCTTAGGTCATTGTTCTTTAAGATAGTCCACTTTTGCCCAAATGACCTACCAAAGGAAGTAGTTTACACCTTATTATTTGAGCCTTACATGTCCTTTTTGTTTCATGATACCTAACTAGCCTAACCTTGTTTAGTGAAATACCTTGATAGATATTGGCCCTGGTCTATCTTTGAACATGTAAACCTTTATTGAGGCAAAAAGCATAAGGTGAGGGTGGCTACAAAATGTGGTCCTGATTTAGGGAAGGGATATTGTGTACTTCACCTTAGGCTAAAATATTAAATTGAGGATGGCCTATCTTGTGGTAAAGAACAAAAATGAGGTGGCATCTCCAACTTGATTTCTAGAATGCACTCTTACCAGGTCTACAAGCAAGGTAAGTGGTGAAGAAAAAAAGAAGAAAAAATCATGTGCCTGCTAAGAGAAAAAGGAAGAAAAGGTGCCTTGAAATGAAGAGAATAGAAAAATAAGTTAAAAAAGAGGCACAACTGAAAAAGAAAAAGAAAGCACCCAAAGGCGCTATGAAGAATGCGGGAGGTCAAAGTGAAAATGGCTGAGTTGTCAAGGTAAAATTGTTGGAAAATGTTGCTCAAGGATGGATTTTAGTCACTAATTTCCCAAATTACCTTACCAAAGCCCCATGAGCTTACGTTACTAACCTATAAAATCTTAGAGTGATCCTAATCCAACTAGTCAACAATCTAGAGTATGACTATATGAGCAAGCCTATTGTGTTGGTTGTCATGCATGAATCTCATTTGCGAGAGTGAGGATGCTTGCACAGTCCCTGATCTTTGATTACTTTTTGAGTGAAATGGAGGGACTTCTTTTTTGTGAGGGAATTTGCATTACATGATTAGCATATGCCTTTTCGGTGATTGTGAATTGTTGATACTTCTTCGCTTGTCATAGTTGCATTATCATATGCATCATTATGTCTTGGTTTGCTTGGTGGCTATCCAATCAAGTTTTAAAAATAAAAGTTGGGTACCTGAGTTGGAACTGAGTTATGTATATGCCATACAGATAGTTGTTATGTATTTCTTATTTTCTACTTAGATCGAGTTTTCGCTTGAGGACAAACAATAATTCTAAGTTGAGGGTGTTGATGTGCTGTCAAATTACAGTGCATCTGATGCCTAAAACATGGGATTTGCATATTCTTAATGTAGTTTTTAATAATTTTTATCTCTTTTTGTATTGTTTTTGCAGAAAATATAGGTTCGCTTGATTTTGGAGGAAAATTACACATTTTGATGAAGGTTAGGACACGAGACACCCCATGAGTCGTAGCCCAAGCTACGAGTTGTATTGTGCCCTCGCAGCCAAAAACGGTATTCAAAAATTTGAAATTCGCAAAGTGAAGGTTAGCTATGCAAGGCTAACTTATGAGTCGTAGGTCCTACTATGTCATATAGGAGGGGCCCGCTTAGCCAGGAATAGTGTTGCCAAATTTTGAACCAAGAACTACAACTAAAGACTACGAGAAAACACTATGGGTAATAGAGCAGACCACAACTTGTAGTAATGGATCATAGCATTCAAGTCCAAAATCCCAAGTGTTGACTACAAAACCCCGATAATGACTCGTAGGTCATCCTACGAGTCATATCTATGAACTGTATTAGCTACCACCTGTATTTTCTATTTTATTTTTCGGGTCTTTTTGTAAATAGTATAAATATTTAACGATAAGATTTTTTTAGAGGAGAGACTCGACATTTTGGAGATTCTAATAATTTGAATATTCCTAGAGAGCATTTCTCTTAGAGTTTAGAGTAGATTTTACGTTTTTAATTTGAAGACCCAAGTTGGGGGTTTGGAAATCACTTGTACTCAAACTCCATTGTTGCAAGCTTGTGGTTTCAATATCAAAGTGATGTTGTTCCTCATTGTCCTTGGGTAATTTCTAAATCATGTTTACTTTATTCATTGTTTGTGATTTTTTCCTAGCCATGAGTGGCTAAACACCCACAACTTGGGATTGTGGGAACCATGATGAGTTGACTTGAAATAACCTAGATTTTGTGTATTTATTTGATTAGGTAATTGCATGTTTTGTCTATTTCCTTTCATTTTGAATGTTGTTTGATGGTGGCCAACACCAAACCCTGCCTATTATCACTATCTTAACTAAGATAGTGATGAATAGGAAAAGGGAAGTAGATGAAAAGATTCAATTGATGTGTTCTCATCTAATCAACCAAATCTGACCAAAGGGAGGTTTACTGGTACAATGGGTAATAATTAGTTGGCACACCATGGTTGCCGACCAAGCGCCATGGTGAAATTCGATCTTTACCTTCACATGAGGGATGGAAAAATCTAAGTTATTGTCCTGCCTGCAATGTATCGATTAGAGTTTTTCTATTCGGGATATTTAAGTTAGTTAATCATGGGGAACACAATTTTCAAGTTGTCCCTCAAATTAATTTTCTCGTAGTGTTTTTATTTTCTTTCACTTCGAATCATAAACCCCCCTCCCATTCTAGAGAATATAGCCGATTGATACGTGAAATAATTGTTCGTGAGCCAATATGGTCACCACGTATTCCCTAAGGATTCGACCCTAACCTCTGGTTAGGTTTATACTTGACAGCGACCGCTTTATTGTTGGAGCGTGAATATTACTGACCCCTAGAATTTCAGTTGATGGCATGTTGCCAATAAATTCATGATATGTTGATTCGTGTCTTCAGTTGTTGCTCTGCTAAATAATCCTTAAAACTATAGCATCTGTAACATGGTGCTAGTGATGGTGAACTTGACACCTACAGGAATTGGGGGAAGTACTATTGCTCTAACGGTCCCAACACCTTCATCATCGTCATTCACTGCTTAGGCTGCTGGGTTCGCTGAGGCCTCAAAATAGGTTGCTGATGTAACAGTGTCGCAAGTGGTACCTGTTAATGTGGTGCTATGGGTGGCACCCCCTCATCAGCAAGGTCATCAATACCCAGACCATCATTGGCCCCCTCTATGGGGTTCACTGCCAACTCTCTCTGTCTTGCTGCTTCGCATTCCTGGGTTTCACTTTTAGGATCGACTTTGTTAACTGGGGGTCATAGGGAACAAAAGCTTCACCCTTACTTTGGGTGTTTGGATGCAAACCTGGTTCCCTGCAAAGAGCAAAAAAATAGAAATAAAAGTAAAACTAGGGACTAGTATTACATACTAAAAGTAGCAACTATTAGACGATTACTTCACCGTATTCACCGGCGACGGTGCCAAAATTTGATACGTGGAAATTTACATGCCAATTTTCCTCCAAAAATCACCATTTAGTAACTTTGGTATGTTTCATGGATTGTGAAAAGGTTCGCGGAATGTGAAACCTTCCTTGGAAGAAGAGTGTAACTTTTTCAACCTCATTTCATTCAAGGTCAACTTCAAATAAGCATATCTCCTTGCATAATAATAATTAGGTAGCCTATGACCTATCAAACTTAATATCTTTAATATAGATTTGCGACATATCTAGTTTCATCCAATTTTGAGCTCGAAGCAAGAAGTTATATCCATTTTCGTAAAGCCCGTAAGTGCAGAATAACCTTTATGGATTATGAAAAGGTTCACTGCCAGTGAAGCAATCCAAGTTACTTTCGAGTTTAACTTTTAACTTCCATTTTATTAAGGACTTTTTTGTATTTTGGTTCACTTGTAAGGTCTTTTACGACATTATGCTTATCTTAAATCCCCTAAATCAGCCCACACTCATTTAATACACCTCATTTTCAATTCAAACACTTAGACTTTAGAAATTCAAGTTCCTGAAACTCTATTCAAGTCAATCTTTGAAGCTCCAAGTTGGGAAATTAAAGGGTTCTTTAATCTCAAACCTAATTTATCTCATTCTTCCTAATGTTTTTTCAAGATATGTAAGGTTTCATTCATGATTCCATTCCAATCATGAAGCCCCAAATTCTATTCTTAAATTTCATGATATCTAAGTATAAATTCTAAATCAGTCTTTTAAATTTAGCTCCAATTTGATTAAATTAAGTTATGACTTGAGTTCAATTGATGATTTTAATATGATTTAAGTTTATTACGTTTAGTTACATGGATTTTATAAGAATTGAAAATGCATGTTCCTTTCAAGTATATTTCAATTGTTGATTTCTCTATGGATTTATTATGATTTCATTTTATTATGATGTTTTACTTATGCATTCCAAGTATCCATGCTATTCCTTGATTCCTCATGACATATGCATGCATGAATAAGTATTTTTATGAGATTTATAATATGAGTTATTACCCAACTATGGTTACGACTATGATTTCAGGGTAAGAATGGTTATGCCATGACATAAGATCACATAATGTCTATGATATCACCTCAAGCAATTATGGATGAGTATTCACCATCATGTTCAAGCATTAATGAGCTATTCCTAAGTATGTATTCATGGACTTAAGTATGATTTGTCTTTTAACCCTATGTATGTATTATTATGAAATGTGATTTGGAACTTATGCCTAAGTATACATGATTATGATTTGAAAAAACTTATGCTCCTATGTAAAGCAAGTACGTATTTATGCATTCCCGTGGGATAATGACTTAGCACTCAATGAGATGGAGGTGGGGGTCGGCACAAGGGGTCTTTATATAAATTCTCCTTCTTATAACTATGTGCTAAATTGTTCATGTTTATGCCCCTTTGTGGATGATTATGTTCATGTAAAATCCTCACCAAAGTGGGCAGTGGTCACATAAGGTGAGGTTGCTTCTCCAAAATAGGTGGTGGTCCCGTAAGGACGAATATGACCTACTTTGGCAAGTAGATCACTTTTTTTTCCAATGTAGAGTGAACATCAGAATTCCATATAATAGCTCGCATGGTCTTATATGTCGATAGAGGTCATATCCCCATTATGTTACGTACTATGGCATTCATGCTTCATGGATTTAAGGCATACCTTTATGACATATTTCTTATGTACTTCTTTCTATATGTGTGTTTGTGTGTGGATATGTATGTATATATATATATATATATATATATATATATATATATATATATATATATATATATTCCTTTTATCTCACACTCACATAGATAGGAC
>JAOTQR010079232.1:0-10692 GCA_025774065.1 Solanum ossicruentum
TGTCTAGTAACAAGAACTCATAAACTTGGTATACAAGCATGTATGTAGCTTTGAAAGTGACTATGTATGGAAGCATGCAAACATGTCAAAGAATGGAGACACGGTTAATAGTTGTATCGGAGTTGTCAAATGCCTTTATGTACCAAGGAGAGATCCATGCTTCATGCCAAGTGATAAGAAATCAAATAGCCTCACATACCTCGTTATATGAGCTTGCTACTACCTCGAGATAGCCTTCACTTCCTCCAAATACTTATCTACAACATAGTAGGTGATAAAACTAGCATTAATAGCCAATAGATACAACTTGGCAGCCCAATTACTTAACAAAACAATACACGGGCAGCAAGAATTTAATAAGCGACGTCAAGGTGTTTCTTCAGCCCTTTTCACCTATAACCTTATTTTCGAACACACATTCTCATGTACATGTCATATACATTTTGTTTAATACTTTTGATAGTCTTACAATGGCCCACAAAGCACAACACATAACAATTTTACACAACCTAAAAATAGACAGCATAATGTTACCTTCCTTCGCTACATTTCGACGTCGACAATCCCAAACCTATTCCAATTTTAACCAAACTGTTCCAACAAAATTTACACATACAAACAGCCTTCCACCAGTCCCAAAACAGTAGAAAATCAGTCATTAAGTATGTGGGCTAATAGGCTTATATACAACAGCCCGCAAGTTCCAATCAACATAACGTTTAAGATAATCCAACAAAACGCGCTTGTTAAATAAAGCCAAAATCAGGGCAGCAACCTTAGGGTGGTTTTTATAACTCAAAACATGTCAAGAACACCAATTTTTATTCATAATAAGCCCTCAAACCATAGAAAGATTACTAAAACAAAAGACAAGTGTGCAGTAACTTTCTACACATATGCTCTCCAACAATTTCAGCAAGCATAAACAGCACCTATTTCTTATTTTTTATGATGAAACTATACTAAATACACAACTATAGTTACTTATATTTGTATTCAAGGTTTAGAGGCTCCTTAATAACACTAGAAAAGTCATTTGGCTGCTTCACAAAGTTGAGAGGAAATTTAGAGAGCAAAACTGATTTTTGTGAACTCAAGTGAACCTTAACTTGTGGAGCCGCTTTGGAGCCCTTTATGAAGGGGTATTTGGCCAACCTTCTCTTGAACTTTTGACCATCTTATAACACAAAATATCAAGTTGCTTATCCACTAGCTTGGCCATCAAACTTGGGCCTTTTTGGAGCACTAACTTGATGGACTTGGGCTGCCTATTTTCAACTTTCTTCTTCACTTGGGTTGGGCCCAAAGTATCTAAGAACATGTGATGTCTTAGGGACCCTTTTGTTATATTCATTGGGCTGAAAGAGTAGCCATTTATAATTCTAAAACATGGGCCAAAGTTACACCCTTAACACGGACATTATTCATAATCAAACTTGGACAAATTCGACGTCGAGCCTCGTCTCCGTTTTAACTAACAAATTTAAGTTAAGCAAGTAGGCGACTCACCTACTTGCTTACTAAGTCCTGCAAGTAACTCAATTCTCTCACTTCATTTTAAGACCATAATCTCCTCAATTCGACACAAATATGTATACACTCAACCCTTTTAAGCATTAGACGCACATATAGCCCATTAACACGAGATTCAAGCACTTTTGAAAGTTGGCGCTAATTTGACCAAACCATTATCATGTTTCATTTGCATTGTGCTATTATTGTAAGGTGTGGGGTGTTACAGGTAATCAATCCAATATTCAGCTACCTCTGATCCATAATACACCCTAATAGATTCATTCAGTGACAACATGAGGCTACAACTGAAAAACCCGACCGAATTCTAGTCTAGAATATTCAATTCCTTCTTCTCAATCATGGCCTCCTCCTCAAGTCATATAGGGGTTGTGTTATTGATCAATGGGGCCAACCATCCTTTCAAATCATCCAAAGTACTTTTCTTGATTTTATTTGCCAAGTTAAGACAAGTCCGAAATGTGCATCCTAACATATCATTAATCTCAGCATCGCTGCAAAGGATTGGAACACCTTGACCTCTACCACATCAACTGGTTTATGTATGATTTTCACCCACCCTTTGCTCTTTTGGACATATCATGCATATGCTAAATTTTCATACCCAGTTGTGAATATATGGGTCTCGAGGTGTGGTAAATCATTGGAATCCATGGAACTTAATGGTTTCTCACACCTCGGGGGTACCTATTAATGACCCCATTGGTAGATAATCTCCTCTCCTCCAAGATTGTCCTCAACCTGACATTTTTTGAGGCATCGAGGTGCAATAATCTCCTAACTCACCATTATTTGGACATCTTTCCCCATGGACATGAACCTCCTTTGGAATTTTAACTCAGGAATCCTGATGTTTTGGATCCAAGCCACTTTTATTCAGTCCTTATTGCAGAGGCATTTGGTGGTTGGTTCCCCAAGAGTAGGATTATGTATAGGGGTCTTGGACTCTGCTTCTTCCCCCTCAGAGTCAGTCCATTCTATTTGAAGTGACCTCTTTTCTTCTCTTTCGGGGTTCCCATGCTCTATCATTTTTTTCCTTTACCTTATCTCTCTCTACAAGGCATTGTATCTCTTTGTTGTTCCTCTTCACTTTCAACTATAATCATTTTATGAGTTTCTCTAGATGAAGCTCTTCTAGAAATTAGGTGTATTTGACTCGTATATCAACAAAATATACCATATACTTGTGTGAAAATCAAGTGCATGAAAAAGGATGCGAAGAGACCTCAAGGAATTTTCACGCAGGCTAGGCTCATTAGCCTGTCGAACATGTTTGGTGGATCACTAAATGTGTTTGATGGTCTAACTGATAGTCACAAAATTTCATGATCAAATGATTCAACATCTGTCAACTTCTACAATGGGATGCATAATTTAGCATACCACCAAATTACATAGGTAGAAAAATTATCCATGCCGAATTTGACAGATTCCAAAGTATCCAATTATGTTCTAGTCGGTGATGCATGTGATAAATTGGCGACGCACTGAATCATTTTGATGGTCAAAATGACTATCATAAAATAAGACTGGCACTCTTATTTGTCCCAAAATTCTGAATTTTCAAGCAATGTACAAATCATAGGGGGTAATTTTATAATGCATGCCACACAAGCAATCATAACACATTATCAAGCCAGACTACTATATTTCACACACTTAGCAAAAATTCAACCAAATGATGACTTTGCCCTAAGGAAAGATGTCACCCAATCCACCATCGGTTAAGTTCAAGTTACTTGGTCGAATACGGGTTACTCAAACTTCACCCAACATTTCAACACAAAAGAAAAACAAATTAAGCATACAATAATTGCAAAATTCGAGCTCAAGCATTCACATTTGCCACAAAAAAACCATTTTTCATCAATGACCTAATCATCATATTGATAACAATCACAATCATATGTATTAGGAATAGAAATTATACATTTGAATCAATATCTTGAGGAGTTCAATTTCATTCATAGAGAATGATTAAGCCTACCACTAACAAAACACTTATTTGGGACCCATGGTTTCAGTTCAAGGCATAAAGATGATTCAAATCAATCCCAAACAATCAATAGCTACTCACAATCAATGGCCCACAACATATTCGATCAATTTCAAGAAACCAAGTCCAAAATCTAATGAAATTCAAAGATAAAGGCCCAGAAACATACTGAAGGAGTAGTCAATGTACTGTGATGATGATCTTGATGACCAACGATTAAATTAACACTCAAAAAGCACTGAAAACAATAAAAAAATTATTCTAGTAGAGTGTGGAGTGAGAAAGGATGCAACAACGAAAGAAGGAATTTCAAAAGACAAGATATTTTCCTCTTAAAAATATGAAAGTTGGTCAGGCAGTTTCGATGATGTTAACTTATACCACTGAACACATTTAGTGATTTTCCAAAGCTTACAAAACTCCTTGGCTAATTTTTTGTTTTAAAAGGCGGTCTAATCATCCATTGACGATGAGTTGAATGAACACTTTGACCTCCAAATTTCACAGTAACCCCAGGATCAAAATTCATCCTAAAAGACAGTGAAAATCGAGGTCATTGAGTTACGCTGCTGATCCATCATTTCCCTACACTACATCACCAAATGGTCACTTACCCAAATTCCACTTTTGCACACCTGCATATGTTATTGCAACACACTAATAACTCAGGTTGCCTCCCAAGAAGTGCCTAATTTAACATGGTGGCATGACGTGGACAAAATATTTTAAAGCCTCGTTCAACCACACTACTTCGACCATCCTCAAATTTTGGTGGTTCCCCAAAATACATTTTCAACCATTTTCCATTCACCTTAAACCTCTCAACTATCTAGTTTTCTACTTCTATGGCTCTATTTCCTAATACACTAGAAACTCTAAAAGCGCCAGACCACCTGGACTTTAACTTGCCCAAAAATAAATATAACCTCGAATTATAGAGCAACACCAGATCACCTACTCGGAATTCACATAAAAAATCTTCATGTCATTCCACCTTTTCATTTTCTCTTTGTAAATCACAACATTTTAATAAGCTCCCAACCTAAATTCCTCCACTTGGTGTAATTGAGAAAGAGGAGTATTGGATGCATCATTCCAATAGAGGTTCAACTTCTTCAAGGCCCATAGCACCTTGTGCTCAAGATCAATAGGTAAGTGACATGCCTTTGAAGATGGGTTTGTATGGGAACATTCTAATCAATGTTTTAAACATCGTACTATATGCCCACAATGCATCATCAAGTTTTCTTGACTAATCATTCTTGTTTCCATTTACTATTTTGGCAAGGATCTTTTTGATTTCCCAATTTGAGACCTCCACTTGACTGGTTTAAGGATGGTATGGTATTGCCACCTGATGTTTAATTCCATATTTACTAAGCAATGAAGCAAACATTCTATTGCAAAAATGGGATCCCCCATCACTAATGATTGCATGTGGTGTTTCAAACTCAGTAAGAATATTTTTCTTCAAGAAATCTATCACCCCCTTCCCATGATTTGTGGGTAATACAATAGCCTTAACCCACTTTGACACATAGTCCACTGCCACTAAGATATATTCATTCCCAAATGAACTCACAAATGAACACATGAAGTCCAAACCCCCATATATCAAAGAATTAAACTTCAAAAATAGGGGATAAAGAAGGTTCATGTTTCTAAGAAATATTCCCTTGCATTTGGCTCTTTGAACAAGCCTTGACAAAGATATTTGCATCACAATAAAGACCTAGAAAGAAATACCTACTTTGTAACACTTTGGCCACTGTACAATTGCATATATGGTGACCACCAGCTAGATGTCACGATCTAAGCTTAGAGCCTAGGTGCGACATGGCGAATGGGGAATCCAAAGGTACCCCAAACAATCGTCATATAAATAAGCACATCTTTGGTTATAGAAACTAAATCAACCACCATCAAGCTATCAAAACTAGGGGGATTTAGCACTTCAGACTCAAGCTATAGGAGAAAGAGGAAAGAAATTTCCATCATTCAATCACAACAACAGACTAATGGGAGGATTAATTAGACTCAAGCTATGGGGAAGTAGGGACTTAGGAAGATTGTCACATGCCATCAACACCCAACATATACATACAAGGGGTAGGGAATAAAGGAAATCTCCATAGATATGTAAGTATCATAAGAGTCAACCTTTTCACATTATCTAACAATACCTACAAGCATGAGTGGAACGGGGGCCAAGACATATACCGGGCTCACCCTCAAAATTACATAACAAAAGTAAATAAGTCTAAACATAAATGGCTGTTGTTGCCGGAATGGAAGTCTTATCACGGTTTAGCCTTCAAGCAAAATAACTAGCCATGTAGGGGTGGATGAATAGGAGCTCTGGTCCCTACAATGTTATATCATGTAGGAAAAAAGTATGTGTTAGTACTTGGAAAGTACTAAGTATGAGAGATGCAATGAAACAAGAGAACATAGTCCATAAATAAATAAGATGCATGATTATATACAATGGATACAAGATCAATATGACATGAATGATCAATGCTTTAGCCAAAACATGCTTGCAAGATAGTCAAAATCTCATAACATGATTTACATATGTGGGAAGAGATCGTAATCGACATATAAGATCATGCCAGCTTCTATATAGAATCCTGATATTTTCTCTATATCAGAAAAGGAGTGTTCTACTTATTAAGGTAAACCATACCCTCACGTTATGGCATAGCCTTTTAGATGGGGTTACATGATACCCTTACCTTATGGCATGAACTTTTTGGTAGGTGTACATGATATCCTTATCTTATGATATGACCTTTTTTAGTAGATGATGTTGGATGCACTAGTACAATCCCATTTAGGGAAAACAATACAAACCTATGGTGGCACATAGTTATAGGAAGTAATGCTTTATATAAGGATCATTGGGAATAGTCGCCCCACTCTAAATCATATTCGTTGCTAATCCTAGTCTCACAAAATACATAACATAGACATAAGTATAATCATAACTTGAATAACTTGTAAAAACATATTAGAATAGTAAGAGTAACTCATTAATATTATTGTCCCCTTCAAGTGAGCATTCTCCATTCACAAGAGGGTGTAACATTTCATAACAGGGTTCAAAAGCTTGCTTATCATTCATGGAACTCATCATGAGTTCATATCATTCTTATAAGGCCATAAATCATCATAAGATGCCTTGCATAACTTTTCATAAAACATATTATCAATATATGAAACATTATCATGTAAACTTAGTCAAACATAGTAGGTCTATGCATAGAAGCTTAAAATCATGTAATACAAGAGTATAGGGCATGAATGGAGTAAAACATGATAATTTGGAAACCATTCAAATCAACCCATGATCATCACAGTAAAACCCCAATTAGGGAATGATGAAATCCATTTCAAAATCTAAAATCTTTCATAGCTTTTCAAGATATCATAACATGCATAGCTTTAATGTCGTGTAATGCATCATTATATTAATCTTTGATAGGAGGTCATGCTTTAATAAACCAATAACTAACAGTTTCCAACATAAATTATGCACTGAAGTAGTAATAGGAGATATCCATAAATAAACAAGCCATGGAATCAAGGATTTAGTTAAAAGGGGTTTTGGTATGGATGAAGACCCACATACCTTGAAGCTTTAAAATGTGATGAAGAATACTTGAGGAATCACCTTGAGAGTTGAGGAACTTGAAATCCTTGGAATTTAAATGAATTTGATTGAGGGCTTTTGGGAGGAATTTTGGAAGTTTATCAGAGCTTTAGGGCTAAACATTTCTGCATGTCCAAAAGTTTTTGTCTATAAGGGTGTTAGATTATGTCCCAATTGCTTTTATTTGAATTTGAAAAAGTTCAAAAAAATTTGTTCTTAGATGAAACATATCCACGATGCAGACTTGCTCCCGCTAAGGTCATTTTTTTTGAAGTTTATTTTTCCCTTGGGTTGGCCTATAAATGAGTTTAGATCACTTTTGTACTATCTAGAACCCTCTCCTCGATAGAGAGAGGTCGCATACTTTTCTGGTTAAGAAAAATAAACTAAAAAATTATTTTTCGATATGATCAACCTAAAAATAGAGGGAGACCTCTTTTCCTACTTAATGTTGCTTCTCATAAATGAACATGAACTCAGATTAGCCAAAAAATACATAGAAATTAAGATATTCAAGAAATATGCTATAAGGAGATTCCAAGTCGCATGAGAGGTGTTACAAATATCTCTCCCTTGGGAATATTCATTCCCCAATGTGATAAAAACATGCTTGCGAAGAGTGTTTAAACAATGTTTTAGCCAACATGAATGCATCAATGTAACTTAAAATGCGAACTCATGCACCAAATATGATCAAAACATGTTACCATGAGTACATATGCATGCAAAATGATATAAAGGGCTAAAATACATGACTTGACACCATATATAGGATTAAATTATTACCTTAGGCTTAAGTAGAGCTGAAAAGATAAGGATATTGCTTTTTCATGTCTACTTTGGCTTCCTAAATGGCGCTTTCAACTTGTTGATTCCTTCAAAGGACTTTGATGGATGCTACTTCTTTGTTCTTCAACCTCTTCACTTGCCTATCCAATATTTCAACCGGAATGTCTTCATATGCTAAATTCTCCTCAATGCCAACAACCTCCAAAGGCACAATAGAGTTTGGATCACCTACACATTTCTCAACATGGATACATGCAAGATCGGATGAACCATGCTCATCTCCATAGGCAAATCCAACTTGTAAGCAACCTTGCCAATTCACCTCAAGATTCTATAAGGCCCTACATACCTAAGGCTCAACTTTCTCTTCTTACCAAATCGAACTACATCCTTCATAGGTGAGTCCTTCAAGCCAATCATCAACATTAAATTCAAGGTCCTTCCTCATCATATTGGAGTAGGACTTTTGCCTACCTTGAGCCATTCTCAAACCTTTTTCTTATGAGTCTCATTTTTTCTATGGCATGCATAACCAAATTTAGACAAATCAAAGCAATTTCTCCCACTTCATATCATCCATCCAGGGATCTACAATGTCTCCCATACAAGCCCTCAAACAGTGCCATTTGAATGCTAGAGTGATAACTATTGTTGTAAGCAGACTCAATAAGTGGAAGATGCTCATCCTAACTACCCTTAAACTCCAGCAGACAATCCCTAAGCATATTCTCAAGAGTTTGAATGGTCCGTTCATCTTGGTCATCCATTTGTAGGTGAAAGGTCATGCTACGCTTGACTCTAGTACCAAGGCCTCTTTAAGAAGATCTCTAAAAGTGAGAGGTAAATTTAGCACCATGGTCCAAAATGATGGCTGGTGGAACCCCATGCAACCTAACCAAATGATGGATGTATAACCTAGCATAATTTTTGGCACCATAAGTACTTTTAACATTTAAGAAGTGAGCCGACATCATCATCTTATTAACAATAAATCAAAAATGTTTTTGGGTCCTCGGTGAACCAGTCACAAGATCCATGTTGATATTTCCCCACTTTCAAGTAGGAATCTGAATATCTTGGGCTAGGTCACCCAGCCTTTGATGTTCGACTTTGACTTGTTGGCAATTGTAACATTTAGCTACAAACTTTGAAATATCTCACTTTATGCCACTCCACCAATATACTTTCCTCAATCCCTATACACCTTTGTAGACCCATGATGAATGGAATAAAATGAGTTATGTGCCTCTTTTAAAAGCAAGTTCCTCAACCCATCAACATTTGGTACACACAACATACTTGGTGCCTAAGGACACTATTTATCCCTTGGGAGAAAACCTCTACCTTGCCCTCTTCCACCAATGCTTTCAATTTCACCAAAGCGGGGTCAAGGTCTTGCTTGGATTTGACCTCTTCAATAAAAGAAGATTTTGAACCATCTAAAACAACCAAATCTCCATTTTCGGCTTCATTCAAACTAACCCCCAATCTAGCCAACTAATGGATTTCCTTTGCCAATTCCTTCTTACTTGTCACAACCCAAAATAGGCCTAGACATGACACAACAAATGGGGAGCCCGAAGGGCCCCCAATCAAGCCTCTTAACTTATCATTATACATCGTTGGTCGCAGAAGCATGTGAAAAGGCATAAAGTAAGAATAAAGGGCAAGGGACTAAGGGATAGCTTGCAAAATATCACCATCAAGAGATAAAGAGTCTAAGCTCAAATCATAGATACATAACTTGTCCAACAAACACCTCTAAATACATAGATAAGAAAGGGGGCCAAGACAAGGTAACCGGGCTCACCCTTATAGTCAAAACTAATATAAAGTGTCTCAGTACAAGATAGTAGAAGGTAGACTAAAGTCCCCGAAATGAAGAACTCACCAACTCGCTTGAGTAGCACCGAACTCGCTATGTGGAGGAGAATGATGATCAACTTGGGTACCAATTTCTACATGGTGATATCACATAAAAGAGTATGTGTTGGTACTTTCGAATGTACTAAGTATGTAAGATGTAATGCAACAAGAGATAGACATCATAATCAAAATGCATAACGATTGGCAATAGGCATGATGTAACAATATGACAAGTATGATCAATGCATAAGTAAAACATGCTTAAATGACTTATACTCATATAGGATATCATTAGTAAAGAATAGACCAACTTGACTTCCAAAGTATAAACCCCTTGTTCGATTGATGATGATCTCACCCCATAACCCTGGTGGTGCGGTACAAGCCCTATATGGTTGATGATAATCACTCCTTATTACCCTTGTGGCGATGTACAAACCCCTCACTTGGTTTGATGAGTACAAATGCTCACCTTGGTTGATGAGTGCGAACCCCCACCTCAAACCCCACCTTAGTTAATTAGTACAAATCGCCACCTCGGTTGTTCAGATTCTTGGTCCCCTGGATTGGGCATGGTCTAATACAATACTTTATATAAAATGTATCATATACATAAGCTCATTTCATCACTATAACATCAATCATATCATATCTCATGCTTTGGACCTTCAATTCTACAAGAAACCCTAGTCAGACATTTTATCAAACACTTGGGGGGGATGTAATGGGGGTAAGTTACCATGCAATTTAGAGTCATAATCATGCAAACAAATTTGTAGTAAAACCATCAATCAACACTTGCAACACCCCCAAGACATTCACATCAAAACCCCTCATCAAATCCAACATTAGA
>JAOTQR010079233.1:0-10692 GCA_025774065.1 Solanum ossicruentum
TAGAGTTGGTTTGGGTTGTGTGCTAATGCAAAATGGTAAGGTCATAGACTATGCTTCTAGGCAACTCAAAGTGCATGAAAAGAGCTACCCTACCCATGATCTTGAATTGGCCACCGTGGTGTTTGCACTAACGATTTGGTGTCATTATTTGTATGGGGTGCATGTTGATGTCTTCACCGATCATAAGAGTCTTCAATAAGTCTTCACACAAAAAGATCTTAACTTGAGACAAAGAAGGTGGCTAGAACACCTTAAGGACTATCACATGAGTGTGCACTACCATCTCGGTGAGGCAAATGTTATGGCGGATACTTTGAGTCGGGTGTCTATGGGTAGTCTAGCTCATATGGATGGTGGTGATAGGGAGATGGCTAGGGAGGTTCATAGATTGGCTAGATTAGGGGTGAGGTTTGAAGATATGGGAAATAGTGTAGTTATTGTTTATGGTTCTAAATCTTCTTTGGTTGATGAGGTAATAGCAAAACAAGACCTAGACTCCTCCTTGCTTGAATTAAAGGCCTTGATGAAAGAGGGCAAGATAAAGGTTTTCTCCCAAGGGGAAAATAGGGCCTTAGATACTAAGGTAGGTTATGTGTTCCATGTGTTGATGGTTTGAGGGAGAGAATTCTTGATGAAGCCCATAATTCCTCTTATTCTATCCACCCTGGGTCCACCAAAATGTATAAAGACTTGAGGGATATGTAATGGTGGGGAGGCATGAAGAGGGACATTGCTAAATTTGTTTTTGGTTGCCATAGTTGCTAACAAGTCAAAGTTGAACATCAAAAGCCAAGTGGACATAGAGATTCCTACTTGGAAGTGGGAGGTAATTAATATAGATTTTATGATTGTATTGCCCAAGACTAGAAAAGATTTTGATTCCATACGGGGTTTGGTCTCACTTTCCACCAGTCAAGACTATATATGGGGTTGAAGAGTGTGCAAGGTTGTACATCAATGAGTTAGTGAGGTTGCATGGGGTTCCCTTATCCATTATATAGGATCGTGGTGCACAATTTGCTTCATACTTTTGGAGATCTTTTCAAAGGGGTCTTGCAACAAAAGTTCACCTTAGTACGGCCTTCCACCCTCAAACGGATGGCCAAGCTGAAAGGACGATTCAAACACCAGACGATATGCTTAGGGCTTGTGTCTTAGAGCTTAAAGGTAATTGGGATGATCATCTTCCATTTATTGAGTTTGCCTACAACAATAGCTATCACTCTAGCATCGGTATGGCTCCATTTGAGGCTCTTTATGGGAGACGTTGTAGATCGCCGATGGGTTGGTTTGAGGTTGAAAAGGTGACTTTATTAGGACTGGATCTGACAATAGAATCTCTTGAGATGGTTAAGATTATTAGGCAGAGGTTGTGGACAACCCAAAGTCGTCAAAAACCCTATGCCTATGTGAGATGAAGAGGCCTAGAATTCCAAATGGGTGATTTGGTTTATTTGAAGGTATCTCCAATGAAAGGTGTAGTCTATTTTAGTAAAAAAGGGAAGTTGAGTCCAAGGTGTGCTAGTCCTTATGAGGTGATTTAGAGGATTGTCAAGGTAACTTATAAGTTGAAGTTTCCTAGTGAAATGAATTCGTTCCATCCAGTATTCCATGTCTCTATGTTGAGAAAAATGTGTTGGTGATCCTAATGCCATTGTGACTCTTGACACAGTGGGTGTTGTTGAGGATAACTTAACTTATGAGGAGGTTTTGGTTCAGCTCTTGGATAGGCAAGTAAAGAGATTGAGGAACAAATAGGTGACATCCGTTAAGGTCCTTTGGAGGAACCAACAAGTCGAAACTGCTACTTGGGAGGCCAAAGCGAACATACAAAGCGGTGTCCTTATCTTTTTCACTCCACTCAAGCCTAAGGCACTAATCCTAAGTTCCATATGGGACTTCAAGTCTTACATTTCAGCCCCTATATCATTCATATGCATTCATGTTTAAGTTGGTAAACTTATGATGATTTTACATTTACGTTGAGATTTTGAAAACAGTGTGTTCTATGTTTTGTTGCATTCTTGTTGGGGTTGATTTGTTCATAATCACTCTTGTCTTGTACGTCTCTTTTACATTGGGGAGAATGTTCTCAATGGGGAGATATTGAAACTACCACAAAAAGTGCCTGAAAATATGCCTCGAAAGTGCCCGGAATCTTGTTTCCATATATTTAAAAATCTGTTGACTATTTCAAAAATCTGACTTCATATTTTTGTTCAGAGGGTCCAAATTACAGTGACAAGAGTCTAACCTTGAATTTAAAGCAATGGAATCGAATTATGAAATTTCGCTTGGTGTGATTTTCAAAGAGCCTTCACGTCCTCTCCACGACGCGGAGACGTGTATTTTCGGCATAAGTTTGTTTCCTAGTTCGTCCATTTTTTTTAAAGTGTTAGGTTTAAGTTTTCCTAGATGTATTTTAACCTATACTTAGCCAAATTTCACCCTCATGTCCCCAAAAACATTTCCCAACACTCACTAAAACACTTAGCCATATTTTCACTCCCAAATTCAAGACCCAAAACCCTCCTCCAAAGCTAAGGATTCTCTTCAAGCTTCAAGCCTCCACTTTCAAACTTCATCAAGGACTTCCCCAAAGCTAAGGCATGTGGTGTTGAACCATTGGTTCCTTCAACTCGTGGTGCCTAAGCCTCCTTTTTACTAACACTGCATGATTTAAAGTTGATTTTACATATGGGTCTTGCATATTGAAAATTTTACTGCACAGTGATTTTAGTTCATGAAAGTATGGTAGTTTTAACATGTTTTGAGCTTCAAATCTTGGATCTACTGTTGGATTTGATGAGGGGTTTTGATGTAAATGTATTGGGGGTGTTTTGTGGTATTGATTGATGGTTTTACTATAGATTTTCATGCATAATTTTATCTCTATATTGCATGTCTTTTACCCCCATTATTACACCCCCAAGTGTTTGATAAAATGTCGGCAAGGTTTTCTTGTGGAATTGAAGGTCCAAAGCTTGAGATATGATATAAAAGACTATATGATGCTATAATGAGCTTATGTATATGATGAGTTCTATATAAAGTGTTGCATTAGACCATCATCAACCGTATTGGGGGTTTGTGCTCATCAACCATGTGAGGGGTTTGAACTTCACCACCTAGGATGATTGGGGTATGACCATCATCAATCGAGTTGGGGGTTCGTACTCATCAACCATGTGAGGAGTTTGTATTTCGCCACCTAGGATGATGGGGTGTGACCATCATCAACCATGTGAGGGGTTTGTAGCACACCACCTAGGATGATGGGGTATGACCATCATCATCCAACCAAGGTTGGAAAGCTAGCTTGGTCTATTCTACACATATAATATCCTATATGAGCATGAGTTTCTTAAGCGTGTTTTACTTATGCATCGATCATACATGTCATCTTGCAATGTTATGCCTATTGCCTATTGTTATGCATGTTGCATGAAGCTTATCTCTTGTTCATTGCATCCCGCATACTTAGTACATTCAAACGTACTAATGTATACTCTTGCCTACATGATATCACTATATAGGAACTGGGACACAATTTGATCATCCTCCTCCTTCACGTGGCTAGACGGTGCTATTCCAAGGTTATTGGTGAATCCTCCATTTTGGAGGCTTTTGTTTATGTTTTCCTTTTATGTATGTATTGAGACACTATCCAAGGTTCTATTTGACTATGAAGGTGAGCCCGATTACTTTGTCTTGGCCCCCGCTCTATTTATGTATTTAAAGGTGTTTGTTCGATAAGTTATGTATTTATGATATGAGCTCCGATTCCATGTCTCTTGATGTTGATGTGTTGCAAAGCTTTCCCTTAGCCACAATGCCACATTCTATCCTATATGTCTTTTATATGCTTCTATGACCAAGGATGTGTAATGACATATTAAGAGGCTTGTTTGGGGTTCCTTCGGATTCCCCATTCGCCGTGTCATGTCTAGGCCCTAGGCTTGGGTCGTGACACAATTGAATGTCTCAAATCCTCAACGATGAGTCTGTTGACGATCTCCAAATCTTGTATCTACATCATGAAACGATGCAATCTCAAAAGGGGACGTCAGTATGTGGAATGTACTCGTATGTAAAATGGCTGAGTGAAACCAAAAGGTAGTATAATATAGAAACAATATCAACTCAATATAGAAATTAATCAACATGTCAAATGTCTATCTAAAAAAAGAATAAAGAGTAGACAAGTGACCCATCAACCAATCAACTCATCAATCAAATCAGACTCAACTCAGAGGAATTCATCTCAAAGGAACTCAACTCATCTCATCACACCTTATCTCATCTCGACTTAGAGTACTCAAGGTAGGAACTTCTTGGGAGTTTCTCTTATCCAACATCAATCACTTATGAGTCAGTGATTGTATAACAATTACGCTAATATTGCCACAGTCGTTTCGTACTTGCCAGGTAGAGAATGAATCGGATCCACAAGGGACCACCAGCAAATCAAACTAGTTCTCTATTACTTCAGGGAATCTATCAAGAGGGGACCTCAACATAATGTGTTATGGTGGTCCTAGTCCTCACCTACGCTTGGCTACGTAGTTTGACAACTGCAAGTTGAACTAACTCTTACTTTTTCGGTGCTCGATACTCCTCCCATAACTCATTGCTCATAAAATAATCCATCCAATGAAACCAATCAAACCAATCAAACCACTCAAACCATCTCAATCAATTCATCTCAAATCAGCCTCGTAGAGGCTCTCATCTTTCAACTAGTCTCATGGAGACTCTATCATCTCATCAATCAACATCTCAATCAATAGCCCAACACTTAGAACAATCAATAAGGAACAATCAAATAGAGAAATTGGTAGAGTTCATTTATAGAGACTCAAGGGACTATCATGTTCTATGAACTCATCATCATTGTCACATCACAATCGATATTGTCAATCAAGGCTCTAGACTCAATCCCTATCTTCTTTCGTGCATGCTTTTACAAGTTAATATGTAGGGTTTATGCAATATCTCATGAAAATTATTCAATTCAAGAAAACAAGTTTATGATGATCATCAACATATGAAAATACATGTAGTAAATATGATTTCTCAAGAAAATATTCAAAACTCATGCATGTAGACTCAAGAACCTTCAACTCTCATATAAGACCATCTATGGGGCACATGAGAGAATAATCTCATGCTTTTGTTTAGCCTTACATACATGGAACAAAGCTATACAATCAATTTGACACGAATCCATCTTGAAATCTTCAACTCCTCGCTCTTCTCTCTTCTCTTTTAGCCCTAGGTCTTTTTTAGAGACTTAGAATGGCTAAAGAATGGGTTGTGTACCCTTTTTACGCTTAAAACGACCTATTTTGTTCATATATTAAGTCTAGGAAGGGTTTGGAAAGGTCTAAGATGCCCCTCACGAAATTAAAAAAAAAAGTCAATTTTTGGGACGTAGGGTCCGCAACGCGGACCGCATATTTTTTTGGTATTTTTCATCAAAAATCCTCTGAAATCTTCTAGAAAATGTTTGGAATGAAAACTAAGTGTTGTTCCGCAATGCAAGATAAGAATTACTCATAAAGAATATAACCTTAAAATCATGTAATTTTATGATAAAAGGGAGAGTTGAGCTCCATGAGTGAAAGGATCTATGGATCAAGACCCACATACCTTAAACTTGAGATTTTCTTGAAAGGAACTTAAAGAAGATTTGGCTTCATGTTAGGTTCTTGAATTCCAACAAAACTTCTTGAAAATCTTGAGAATGGATGGAAGATTTGGTGAAGATTAGGGAGGAATTTGAGGGTGTTTCTTTGAGTTATAGGGAAAAAAATGGCTGAAAAATGTGAAGCTCTCGTCTATATTGGCATAGGGCTATTACCCAATGCTCTGAAACAAAGGAAATTCGAGAATTTTTTACCTAATGCGCGGCAAGTACGCGTAGCGGATATGTCGCAGACACCCACGGGTTTACTAAATTTCACCAAAAAAAATTATTTTTTTGACACAGGCAACCTATACCTTGTAGGTATCCATTTCTCCATGCAGTTTTTCCCTCTGAACAAGAATATAAAATCAGATTTATAAAAGTTTGCATGAATTTTAAAATATTAAAAAGTACATCACTGAGTCTTTTCGAGCTATGTTGAGGGGGGAGGGGGGGTTACAGAACTATTCAATAATAATAGCATGCATTCTATATCATTTTTATTAGAGAAATATTTGTTTGAAATGCATTTAGCTAGATATATTATATCACTGATGTTCAAGTTATATCAAGTAGTGATATTCCTACAGTGAAATGTATCACCTTTTCTTATAACTAGAATGAGAAAATGTATGTATAGGCTAATTTTGTTGTGTATAAACTATAAATGTATGTGTAGTCTAACTTTATTGTAGATACACATATATATATTATCTTAAGAAATTGATAGTTGTTCATATTTTGACTCAGCATATCAAATACTACTAAGCCAAAGATAAAATTAATAATATCAATTTTTTGTAGTAGTACATTTCATGTGGAAAAAAATTAGTAAATGGAGAAGCAAGTTCTCAAAAAGGAAAAAAGGTAAATGGAGAAAAGTAAGCATATCATGATCCTTTATTCCTTAGAAGTGTATTTTGCATGTTCTAATTTTATCATTTAAGTGATTATGAAATGCTACTTTTTTTTTTTTTGGTAGTATGAGTTTTGGACGTTTGTAGTTAATTTTAAAATCTTTAAAAATCAAGAGTATTTATGTGAATTATGCACCTATATATATCTTCAAAATTAAGCAAGCGCGTCTTATTAGGAATACATCAATTAAATAAGTTTATATGCTATTTGTCGAGTAAATGCAATGCTGAAAATATTTGATGATGTATATTGTTGGAAAACTATATGTCCAACGAAAGCATATAAGGAGCGTACTGCTTATATGAATAATAGATAACATATATGTTTATGCTAGAACATATATAATGATGCTAGAACTTATAAACTTTATAAAATTTAATTTGATAAATACCTCTTGAAGCATAACCATATACCTTCAAGCAAATCCACAGTTAGACTATAGTTCGGCGGTCTTCTACAGTGATCCCAAGTTCACATCTTAACTCTCTCAATACTTTGGTGGAAAAGCATTGAATAAAAAACCTAATTCTTTTTCATCCAAATCCCCTTTTTTAGATTAGGAAAACCCCTATTTATAAAGGACCTTTCCAAATCCAAAAAGGAGAAGGAAATCCACTTTTCTTGAAAAATAAGAAACTAGTGTGCTCCTTTTATTAGAAATCGGATTGTGAGTTCTAGTTAAATATGGGCATGGTAGGGATCAAAGAATTTATTGTTGAGGCTCCCTATTATGGAAATAATTTCAATAATTAATTTGAAATTATTCTTACCATAATAAATTACAAATCATTTCACTAAAGATTCATAATTACACTCCTCTATTTATATTTTGAAATTTTCTATTAAACACTTATATAATTCTCCATGTTAAGATTACATATACTAATCAATAAATTAAATTAATGGCAAATTTAATATAAAAATTAATCTTCATTAGAACACTGCTTAACTTATTTTATGTGTCAGATTCATAAATCCACTTGCAAAGTTTGACACGATGAAAACTTATAAGCTTCTCAAAAGGCACATCATCAATCTCTATATCGAGACAAGATTCTGTCAACTAACTTATTATTTCATCATATATATTATTATCATCCAATCAACCAGTCATATTGACTCATCTTCATAATAGCGCCTTTTAATAAATCAAAACTATAAATAATATATACAGATTATAATAGTTATATCAGGATTGAGAATATAAGTACATTTAACAGTTTAGAGAATATGTTGTTATTAATTAGTCTAAAACAACTATCTATACTCGGTCCCGTTCAATACATACAATATGCATTAGCACAAAAAGTTCGAATTACACCATTTCCATAATCATGATAAAAATTATATATAATCATGTGCTACAATCATACCGATGGTTTGTCCAATTTCCACCTTAAATTGTGGACGAAAAGCTTTACACTTATAAAAATCGATGATTTAATCTTTTGTGTATAAGCTAAAACTCTATAAACTAAATCATCTACTATATAAGTGAATGGATACATAAACGATTATATGATCTATTAAAACTTTTATTAAGATTGGATGAATGATTGTTCTATAATAAATACTATATCTAAACTCATGGTTAATAGTATATATACTATGATTAATAGTATATATCCCAACACTCTCCCACTAAGACTTTTAACCATCACAATTATTATAATATACTATATCTAAATTCATGGTTAATAGTATATACCCTAACAATCTCCCACTTAGATATTCAATCTTGGAAATTGTTAGAATACTATGTCTAAATCCATGATTAATAGTATATACCCTAACAATCTCCCACTTAGACTTTTAACTATGCATTTACAACTTTCACAGGTATTCCTTTTATTATTTTTTTTATCAAAAGGATCTTACCAGGTTGTTTTCTTATGCAACTCCATCTAGTAGTGCTTACTCGTAACTAATCAATTTTGTACAAGATCTCATGGGACCTTATCATGAAACTCTCCAAAAGTGTACTTCTTTTCAGGAGTTCTATCCTGAAACTGTCTCAAGAATGTATAACAAATCAATCTTCATTACGATTCTCCCACTATGACTAGTACTACTACTATAGTCACACTTCCATATTCTTAAGTCTTAATATTTTTATCAAAACCTTTTGGTATGGAAATATTAACAACTTATTCATGCAGTGCCCTTTAATTTGCTCAAACATCACTCCCATTACTTGAGGTAGTAAATTATCTTATGTCAAGAAACTTTTCTTCCACTATTTAAATACAATGGAACGTCAGTTCTGACATACTAATTAGATGTTCTTGAGCATCTAAATTTACAACTAACTCATTTGTTATTTCTTATTCATTTCCTCTAAAAACTAGTTTACTTCTACGAACATGGTTTACTAAATAGTCCTTTTCTATAAATCTGGTAGTTTTGTTAACAAGAAATATTTTCTTTAGGACAATAAGATAAACCTTCTTTTATTCTTTTTGAATATCCAGCTAACACACACACACACATTCATAATCAATTCCAACTTGTTTGTTTTCTCTTTCAGTATATATGCTAGATAATTCTACATATGGACATAACACAGACTAGACTTACGTCAAGTCCATACTAGTTTTATAGTTGTCAAAGTTACAAACATATAAGGAATTAAATTCCAAATGTGACATATAGTTCTTAGGATATATTCCAAAAGAAGTAAAACAACTTCAAATAAGTCAATCATTAATCTTACCATCTCCATAAGAGTCTATTTTTCTTTCATCTTTTATACCAATCTATTATGAAGTGTCCGCTGTAAATAATTGAAATACAATTACTCTATCAAATAAGTAACAGATGAACTCTGCAAAGAGGTATACCCCGCTACAATCAGATTGCAGGGACTCTATATATTTTTCATGACGCAATCTTTATTTTTGTCAAAATATGTTGAGTTTATCAAAAAAAAAAAAGACTCACATAGCATTAAAAATATATATTCATATCATGAGCAACCTTTTATGAATATTCTACAATACTCAAAATCACCTCTTGCCTGAATGTTCATTTACCACACAAATTAAAATAGATTAATTCTAACTTATCCCTACCTCCATTTTCTTTCTAAGAGGAAAGGTCTCTAAGTCATTTTTCTTTCTAAACAGGACTCACACGTTGATAGTGACTTCGCTTTCAATGAACCAATGTCCATCCTTTAACCAACATTGAAGTTCTATTCAGAATAAATAACTTTAGACACTAGTGAACCGACGAGTTATATTCAATTTAAAAGATATTTTCTCATGTAAGATAGATCAATATTATTTAATTCATAAGAGATAATACTAATAAAAAGTTCATGCACCAATGTACTATAAGAGATAAAATATTTATCAAACTCAATAATAGGAGAGTTACAAGAAAAATATGTTAAGCATTTATCTCTTATTTAGTTAGAAATTGAAAATCAATCCTTTCTAATGTAAAGTACATACATAATGCATTCTTTAATATTTATCTTATCTCTATAAAAAAATCTTGAGTAGTACTATGTGGGCTTGTGAAGTCTTTTGAGAGTTTGAGATATAATAGATCATAATATATAGAATAATTCCGAATAATAAAATTCAGAGCTCATTTATATATATATCCATGCATCTTGAATAGACAATCGTTGTTATTGGAGAACTATTCATGCAATACACATGTACAATGACCGATTATTCACTCCATAAACTTATACAGACCTGAATCAGCTGGAGAGTCTACCATTAGACCAAGTCAAATGAAAATTACTCTAGTTCCATGTCACACCCCTCCCTGGGGTCGTAACCAGTGCCCGATAGGGGCACGTAATCACCACCTAAGTCGAATTTCTTTATAATCACAGCCTACAATTCTACCGAAATTTCGGCAGAGTTACCTCTGTTTTATTGATTAACCACACCTGCAGCAGCTCCCAGAATACACAGAAAAATACATGCATATATAGATTCACAAAATAACGCGGGCCGACAAGGTCTCCCCTGCGGTCCTGCCGCCTAATATAATATCAAACAAATACATTTACGTCTCACACTAAACTTACACCCACTCGTGCCCACAGACCTCTATATAGCAGAAAA
>JAOTQR010079234.1:0-10690 GCA_025774065.1 Solanum ossicruentum
TATATAATACAAGTTTTATTGATAGATAATATAATTATCGCGTACTTTAATACATATTTTATCAATTTTTTACCAAATAAATAAAATATATTTTAAACATTTATAATATAGTTTTATATCACATGTATTTCACTTTTAATATAAGTGTAGACTTATCATAATATTGTTACATATTGCCATTAATGTTAATAAATAAAATATATTGCGAAAATCAATAATTATTTTTTTAAAAGTTTTATTTTTCCTTATTTTTGTAATAGAATTAGGTTAATACTTTAGAATTTATCTAAAAATGAAACTTTTTAGCATCATTTAAATCCATCGACTCATTAGGCTTGAGCAAGATTGAACTAAACCAGCCCAAGTCAAATTAAAAAAATTAAAAATATAAATTAAAGAAAAGTAGAGTATCAAGAATCACCAGAAAAAGTCGAACGCAAGATAAGTATAATTCATCAAATATTCACATTGCAAAGATTAAATTAATCAAAGCTACAATCAAATCATTACATCTTACTCGAAGCCAAACTTATTATAAATCATCAAACTTGTATTAAGACAATCAAAATAATAAGAGGCACCATATATTACTGAGATCATATTGAAACTAAGAATGCAACAAGAGAATTTCACATATAATAAACATTACTAACAACTGAAAGCATTGAATAATTCATATTTAATACTGTAGTTTGAAACTTGATTAGCAGCAATATGTTATATTGTCTTCGCTTGTAGATACTTATATTACCATTTTTAGGTTGAATTTAAATTAAAAAAATTATATTAAAAGAAAATACACCTTAGAAAATGTGGGCTTCCTTGGAACTTCCTACAACCTTCATAGGGCTAAGCTGACCATTTTATCGTTGTGGTGTCCCAGGTCGACCAATCAAATTTTAAAAATATGATAATTAATCCATATTAAAAGCTCTACAACTCAAAATAAGTAGCTTTTGCAATTTTAGAAAACAGCCAGCAAATCAAAGCCAGACTTTTTCAAATAAACAAATGACAGCTAAGCGATGTCGACCGCTTAGCCCTCAAAATTGAGCTTTCCTACCTTTAATTGAAAAATCATTTGACTCCTGGATTATAACTGGTCACAATCCCAAATCGAGTGCTGATGGTACTTACTATTATCCCAAATAAGTAAGGCAAATCCAAAATTTAAAATTTTGAGGAAGATAATTTTGTTTACGATAAATAAATAATAATAAGCAAAAACCAAAATAATATAAGCAAAGAAATCGGGTCAAAGAATATATATGCTATACGATATAATATATACTGACTTCCCGAAAGTAACTAAAAGATAAGTTGCCACTAGACCACCTATCCAGATCTGGTGTCACCAAAACAAGAACTACTAAGTACAGAAATGCTGATAAGTAAATATATACAATATAAAAATTGACTATTCAGAATACAAAATACAATCAATACAAGGAAGGAGAACAACAAGTCTCTGGACAACGGGAGCTCACCACTATCCGAATCTGGTACTGCTACGGATAATTGGGTGCACGCTGAAGGTGGCTTGAACTAGAAGCTGTATAAAAAAGATGCAGAAGTGGTGTATGAGTAACAAAAATAAGAAGTACCTAGTAGGCCTCACAAATTGATCAAGCTCAGAAAGATAAAATATAATAAAAATTGCATGATAGTACTAACTAAATAAGAATAGGGACATGAACTAAATGCAGGGATAAATCCAGAAATACGTGTAAAAGCCATCAATAATCAACAAAAACAATCAGGTATCATGGAACACAACAATAACAACCACCGCCACAATGCACGAAGATGTCCATTCGGTGAAAGCAATGAAATAGTAAGATTCAAGAATAGTCACGGGTGTCCGAAATAAATCTCGAGCTCATCAATAGTATATAGAGAACTCAAAAAGTATATCTATAGGATGCCCTAAAATAGACTTGGAGCTCATCAACTAAAATAAAAGAAAATCTAAAATATGTCCACAAGCCCCTCGGAAATATGCCTCGAGCTCACCAACAATAAATGCAATTGCAACAAGATAATGCATGACAAGTACCATCTCTTATCCAACTCCTTGCAATTATCAAATAGTCCACAATTTCAAACTTAGCCCTTTTATTGATAAATCTCATTATTCGTTATTTCTAACAAATTTTAGCCCAAAAGGCATAATCAGGACAAAAAATTCAAATCATTATCAATTTTATCAAACTTAACATCAACAAATCGAAAGTGCACAAATATGACTCAAATAATCCGGCAAGCTGGCACACATTGGCCTATATTTCATTCCACCTAAGATTCATTTCTAAAGATACTATACAGATCAAATATTAACAATTCACCTAAACTAAGATTTTTTCGACCTAAAACTACATTAGTTATTCAACAAGACCAGTTATTTTCTTAAGGATTACAATTGACTAATTTAAATCCAAGAATCGACCTAAACATGCATTGTTACTCAAATTATATCAACTCAAAACGATCTAATTCTAATGGAATAGACCATAACCTACCTCATAGACGAAACCGCACTCGAAGCACTAAACCAGAATTTTTCCTTTCCAAACGTCTTTGAACGATTCCACTCTACCAAATTATTGAAGAATATATCAAAACAAAGGTAATGATACTCATATTTCAATAATTAAATTCAAATTAGAATAATGTCAAAAATAGGACATTGGGACCTATCCCAAAAATGGACACATTTTGAGCACCGACAAGTCGTAAATCAATCCACAAAAATTCAAGCCCTAAGGATTCCAAACTGATGAAAATACACAAAAATTAGAACGAACATACGAGATTTTTGAAAGAATAAATGTCATCAAGACATCTCCATAGGAATTTCAAACTCACCCCTACAAGAATCACCCAAATAATCTAGAAATGCCCGGAAAATTCCAATTTTTCTAAATTTCAAAATGGGATTTGAACTGTAATACCCCACAAGTTGTAAGATCGGATCAAGGCTAGAAATTTTATTTTCAAAAGAAATTTTACAAGTATCCAGACTTGTAAGGATGAAAAATGTTGGACATGATTTTTCCAAGGATTTTGGCCAAGGAGCACTTCAAGAGCCGTGGAAGGCAACACTGGCCGTGAAATGGCTCGTGGAGGTTGTATTAAAATAAAAAGAGGGCTATCCAGTTTAGGGTGCACACCATGAGCCACTTCACGGGCCGTGGTGCATACCACACCACATCGCTTTTGTGGTGAGCCCCTTGCCTTGAATCAGAGGCCCTTTCATTCCATGGAGGGCACCAGATCCATGGTGCACTTTATGGCTAGTGAAGTGCCTTCATGAAGGGGTTCAAATGACCTTTCAAGGTCCTAATTCTAAGTGGGGCTAGTCCTTTAACCTCCCAAATCAGTTCCCAATCTATCCATGTCACTCCATGCACTCCAAATCACTTAGCTTCTCACTCACTCACTCAAACGCTTCCCGATCCTCCTTTCAAGCTCTAGTCGAAGGATCTCTATGGAACTGTAATGCCCCGCAAAATTATTGAAGTACCTGTAGAGTGGAATCATGTGAATAACGTGTCTTCCCAAGCTCTAATGAAAAATTTGAGACCAGATTTGTGATCAGAACAAAAAATTGAGTTAGAAAATGATGTCAACCTGATTTTAGAGCAATCGCATCAAAAAATAATCTTTCGTAATTAATTCTGAGACAGTGTTGATGCATGACCCAAACGTGATGTTCTAGGGTCGCCCATTCACGCTTATGTTTTTTTTAAAATATTCGACGAGAATTGAAAACTTGTTCGAAGAATTTTTTGAGAAAAATACACTGGTCCGCGCCCGAGGCGCATCGTAGACCTAAGTAATTTTTGGTATAATTTTTCTTTTATTTCAAGAAGGGTAATTTTGTCATTCCCCAACCCCTCCTAAATCCCAAAAAGGTATATATCAGTCATTTTTCTTCAGTTTAAAGGTTTTAATACTCATTCTTTTCCTAGATTCAAAGTGAGGGTTCTTGAGGGAGAAAGAAGAGAAAGTTGAGTATTTCAAAATCCGAGGTCAAATTCTTTGAAAAGGACTAATAGTTTTTCATTCCAGGTATGTAAGGCTAAATTAAAAGCATGAGATTGTCCTCCCATGTGCCCCATAGATGGTCATAGATGAGTTGAGAACCCACGAGTCCCTACACATGATTCTTGAAATATTATCTTGGTTAAATTCTTGAATTAAGTTTCTACGGTATTAATGAGTTTCTCGTATACAATAATATCTTGATGATGTCCTTGAAATTGAGTAATTATTCGGATGTATGTTCATGCCTTCATTCACTATGAACCCTAATTGAGGATTATGGTTGCTTTTATGCATTATTTTAAAAACTGAGATTTGATGGTCATATTGAGCATGTTAAACACCGATGATTTTCTTTTAGCGTATTTTATAGAGTTTTCATGAATTAACTTTTGAGCATGAATAATAATTTGAGAAAGGGCTTTGATGATATGTAGAGATTTTTGAAACATTAGATTTACTAAGAAAACACTTGACATTTTAATGAGTTTTGATTGAATTGAGCATTAAGTTTAAATGATGCTTTGAGTACCCATTGATGATAATGTAAATATATTTTCTCATAATATATTCATTGATGGATGATGGTGATAGTTGATATAAATCTTAAAAAGAATTGATTTGATTGATGAGTTGTACATCTTTTAGTCTTGGGAATATTATTGAGCACCGAGTAGGTGAGAAGTGTCATCCCGGAATTGCTTTTGCCAGCGTAGGATAGTCGTGCAGCACGTTCTAGCGACTGTTGTCCCAAAGGTTGGACATTCTCTTTGGATCTGAGAGAGAGATGGAGATACTACGTCCTTTAGTGTGGCAAGTTTAGGATGGGCATGACAATGATGCTGATTCGTTGTGCACCACCGAACGTAAAGGTAGTGGAACAGGATAGATGTCAGTTAAGAGAAACTCCCAGGCAACATTGATTGAGCATGAGATTTCTATCGGGGTTATTCTTTTATTTTCAAATGTATATTTTAAAGAGAGTGATTTACTTTAAACTTGCATGTTTTATGAGTTGAGAGAATTGAGCCTTTTGAGTTGAGTTGATGTTATTGTCATATTATTCTACCTGTTTCGATTTTATTCTGCTATTTTGTATACCAGTATATTCCACATATTGTCGCCACTCTGGCGCTGCATCATTTTATGATGTAGATTCACGGGATCGAGATCATCAGCAGGCGCATCATTGAGGATCTTTGTACGTTCAGTGGATTAGTGAGCCTCCTTTACTTCGGAGGATTCATATGACATTTTTATCTTGCTTTAGAGTTTGAGTTGCTTAGGTTTATTTTGATTGAGGTAGCCATGGATCAGTCATTGGCACCATCTAATAGTGATAAAAGCTTCATAGACTAGAGTTAGATTGTTGATTGATAAGATTGTGAGCTAGTTATCTTCTACTAGCCTTTCTATTTATGACACTATTTTTGATATTAGATGAGATGTGCCTATTTACTTTCTTTTATCTTCTGCTGATTTGTAGAGTATACTGTTTGAATGAATGTGACGAGGCCAAGAGGTTCGCTTGGGGACTAGCAATAATCTTTAGTTGCCGGCTACGTCTAGGGTACCATCCCCAAGATGTGACAAACTTAGTATCAGACAATGAGTTCAAGAGTCCTAAGTAGTCTATGAAGTCGTGTCTAGTAGAATCCTTATTATTGGTGTGAAGAATGTCACATCCATAATTTGGAGGCTATAGGACATTTAAGAATTGTTTCCCTTCTTTCAGATTCTAATTCGTGCGATAAAGTCAAACTCTATTAAAATTTCATTTCTAAATCATGATTTACACGTTGCAGACCATGCCTTCTAAACGCACCATGGACTCAAGGAATATCATCTGCACTGAGAAGCTTGAGCCTACTACTCAGTTTTTTGTGTATGATCAATGGGTAGACGAGGACAAGGAGAGTGAGATGGAAGAAGCTTGGGGTGAGGAGGGAAATAAGTTCCCCTTTCTGTAGAGACCCTCGAGTTATATGCCACCACTAGTGAGTACACCCACGTCCAGCAGTGGATATAATCTGAGGCCGAGGAGAGACGAGTCTTTCAAGGTTCTTGATCTTTCATCCCAAGGGAGACTGACTCTAGGACATAAAGGAAATCCACCATGTAGAGGGTGTGGCAAACTTCATTGGGACAGTGTCAATTGGGCATTGACGATTGTTTTAAATGTGGCAAAGTGGGACACTTTTGAAGGGATTGTCTAAAGCGAGTCAACAAAGCTCAACTTGCTAGGCCTACACCACCAGTTAGAAGAAACCTTTTGACAACAACTCTTCAAATATACCACGTCGTGAAAGTTATAGGGTACTTACGACTCTAGCATCAATTTTATGGCAAACGATTTATCACCTTATTACTTACCTAATAGATACATCTAACTACAAACCTCAATAAATCACCACTCTCACTACCCAGTCTCCTCCTCTCCCTTATCATCTCTCTAGCTCAAGGGTAACAACTCTACTTATAGTTTTACAGGACCTCAAATCTCACTCTTAGTTGGCAACAAATTTTAATGGACTTATGTTCCCTAAATATTTATTTGGTAGTTTTAAGTTAGCATTAGAAAGGTGTCTGATAGATGCACATGTTAATATTATACCCTAAGCTTGAATTTTGAGCAGTAGTACGAAATATGATATAGTATCATGAGAGTGATAGTCTTAGTTGGAGATCTTCTCTAAGAGGCTTGCTATAGTGTATGAAGATGCTAAATTATAAGGAAAATGATGTAATGGATAGAGTAGAGGTACCCCTTAGATAAATATAGTAAATTAAGGGAGAATCACTAGAAAAGAAGAGGCTTAAGAGGTTTGAAATATGTACCCATGATTGTATACAGATGTGTGAAGCTCTAAGTTATGACTGCTATGAGAATCTAGATAGTATGTTTGAGTTGTCGATGTAAAGTAGGCTAATGGTAATCTTTGTCGTCACAAGTAGCTAAGTTGATTTGGGGCTTATGAATAGATGATGATGAGTTTTCCATGATAGTCTAAGTCTTATACAAATGAGTTTATGGGGAGGGGCACAGGAGTTAGAAGTCTGCAGGCAAAAAGAAGAGGTTAGATTGTAAGAGTTGTGAAAATTTGTTATGTACATCATATTAATAGCAAATATAGAGAGATTTCCATAGAGCCAGAAAGGAGCTAAGAGTGATATCGTTGAAAGGATCTGAGTGGCTATATATATATATATATATACACGCAACTCTAGCATAGCAGAAGAGTTTAAGACAATCTTGTGGATAGTTATTACTTACTGTGTGGAGATATATGCTTATAGCCTAGTACAAAGTATTGCTTCACAAACTTAGAGGGACGACCCTTGATCTAAGGGGGAGCTGATGTGAGAGACCGAAGTAGATCTTGAGTTTGATAGAGATGGGCTGATAGAGATGAGACATACCATACGTTCCTTATTTTTAGGTTGAGGAGATACTCTCTTCACGTTTGGTATGTAACTGCTACGCCTGTGGCCTAGTCTCATATAGCATTTATTGATTGTTACTCGAGTTATGAAGATGAAAAAACAATGAAGTCATTCATTAATTTTGATATTACCTCATGGATCTATGTGTTTCCACTACTATATAAAATGAGATAGCACTTGAGTTTTATACTACATATAATCTGTGAGCTCAGAGTAACTCCTGATAGAAGAGGGAAACTTTACTTCATTTCAATTATCCTCAGATAAGATTTCTCGATTGAATCATGGTAACAATCTTTCATTCCAATATCTTTGAGTAATCCAGCTTTCCAGTCTTGATAGAAATATTAACGAGTAAAGGAGTAATGGTTGATGAGAGAGAAAGTAAGAGTTCTTGATCCTGTGAGAGAGAAAGTGAGAGTTCTTGATCCTGATGTCATCTTATTTATACACTAACCTTTAGCTTGTTATGCCATTGTTGATGGTAGTAGAGGAGTTATGGATGATGGGAGCGGATGAGTGCTCCTAAATCGTGATAATGGAGCTAAGTTCCTATCCTTGAGTTGATGTTCCTTTTTAGCATCTGCGTACTTGAGTATGCAAGTCCTTGATGATATTCGTGTCTAATAATGATGTTTGAGATAAAGTTTGAGCTCTACATATTGTTCTCTAAATCTATTCTTGAGAATGAGTATTCGAGTATCTAAGTATTTGAGTACTTGATGGTATTTGTGCTTACTTTACATTGAGAGGTAGTAATTTGACGTTTTTCCAAAGGGGGAGATGACGAGTTCCTCCAGGTCCAAATTATGATGTTGATAGTAGTAGATTGAGAGTGGGGTTAGATGAGGAGGAGTGAGTGTAGCATTGTTGTGATATTGGTGTTAAACTTGTGTCATGTAGGGATAGAGATAGGGAGAGAGAGAGAGAGAGAGAGAGAGAGAGAGAGAGATGATACCCTATGATGTGCAATAGATATGTAAGAGTATGTTGGTGTGACTTTGAGGGAGAGTTCATTGAATGGTGGAGGTAGAAATGTTAAGTAGGTTTGAAGATTCTAAGACATAGTTGAAGTGGTTAGAGTGATAGGCTTGAATTTGTGGTTCTTATTATGTATGTATGATCATCTTAGCAATACCACCGTGAAGCTTAGAGATAGGCTTAAAGGGAATAAGGAGATGTGGATAGGTAGAGTTTTGAATAGGAGCTATGAGCTTAAGTTGATGAAGTAGAGTGTCGAAAAGGGGAGCACAATTAAGATGAGGTCCTAAGCTTGAAAGTTGTACATAAAGTCTTATCTATCGATGGTCCCATTCTCCATGAGAGTTGATGGTTTCTTTCTTGAGTTTGAAAGACTGATTGTCGAATGTGTTTAAATGTTTCAAATTGATTGAGTTTCGACGATCCATTCGTGCTTGATGGTGAATATGTCTAAAAGAATATTTGTACTCTTGATCTGAATCAATTTGTCTATTCTGAATGACTTGTGACAGTCCAGATTGGCTGGTTGAGTATTGAAAGGAGTCTTGATCGATATTTATACCTTACTCCTACCATAACTCCTCATTCGAGGATGAATGATCCCAAGGGGGAGATAATTTAATACCCCATGAAATTACCAAAATACCCCTAGAGTGGAATCGTGCGCATAATGTATCTTCTCAAGTTTTGATGGAAAATTCGAGAATTAATTTCTAATCAGCGCAAAAAATTGAGTGGGAAAAAATGGTCTCTACCCGATTTTAGAGCGACTGGGTCGAAAAAATAAATTTTCGTAATTAATTTCAAGAAAGTGTTGATGTGTGCCCCAGGCACGACATGCCAGGGACATGCACTCACACTTGTACTTTTTTGAAAATTTTTTTACAGGAATTAAAAACTCGTTCAGAGAATTTTTGGAGGAAAATAAACTATTCCGTGCCCGAGGCGCATCGCTGACCTATGTAATTTTTGATATGATTTTACTTTTATTTTAGGAAGAGTTATTTTGTCATTCCCCAACCCCTCCTAAATCCCAAAAATGTATATATATCAGTCATTTATCTTCAGATTAAGGGTTTTAAAACCCATTCTTTTCCTAGTTTCAAAGAGGGTTCTTGAGGGAGAAAGAAGAGAAAGTTAGGGATTTCATGATTCGAGTCAAATTCTTTGAAGAGGATTAACAGTTCTTCATCCCAGGTATATAAGGCTAAACTAAAAGCATGGGTTTGTCTTCCCATGTGCCTCATAGATTGTCATAGATGAGTTGAGAACCCATGAATCCCTACACATGATTCTTGAAATATTATCTTGGTTAAATTCTTAAATTAAGTTTCTATGATATCATTGAGTTTCTCATATACATAATATCTTGATGATGTCCTTGAAATTAAGTTATTGTTTGGATGTATGTTCATGCTTCATTCACATGAACCCTAATTGAGGACTATGGTTGTTTTTATGCATTATTCTGAAAACTGAGATTTGATGGTCATGATGAGCATGTTAAACACTGATGATTTTCTTTTATCGTATTTTTTGACTTTTCATGAATATAAATTTTGAGCATGAATAATAATTTGAGAAAAGGCTTTGATGATATGTAGAGATTTTTAAGCATGATTTTACTAAGAAAACACTTGACGTTTTAATGAGTTTTGATTGAATTGAGCATTGAGTTTAAATTATGCCTTGAGTACACATTGATGATAATGTAAATATATTTTCTCAAAATATATTCATTGATGGATGATGATGATAGTTGATATGAGTATTAACGAGGATTGATTTGATTCATAAGTTGTGCATGTTTTAGTCTTTGTAGTATTATTGAGCACCAAGTGGGTAAGGAGTGTCCCCCTAGAACTGCGTTTGCCAGCGTAGGATAATCGTGCAGTACTTTTTGGAGACTCTTGTCCCAAAGGTTGGACATTCTTCTTCGGATCAAGAGACAGAGATACTACATCCTTTGTCATGGCAAGTTTAGGACAGGCGTGTGTCACACCCCTCCCAGGGGTCGTGACCAGTGCCTGTTAAGGACACATAATCATCTATTTAGTCGAATCTCTCTCTAATCGTAGCCTAGGATTCTACCGAAATTCCGGTAGAGTTGCCTCTGTTTTATTGACTAACCTCACCTGCAGCATCTCCCAATATTCACAGTAAAAGACATGCACACACATATATATATACAAATACAAAAGAATGCGGGCCGACAAGGTCT
>JAOTQR010079235.1:0-42372 GCA_025774065.1 Solanum ossicruentum
CACCCACAATCTTTAATTTACATAAATGAAGCTAGAAGTTAACATACCTTTCAAGCCCCTTACTAGACCCAAGTCTTTATAGCCATCAAACCAAGCGCTTCCTTGACCAACTAACGCCTCTACGCCACTTAGGGGACCCAATATACCAAGCTTGAAGTGTCAATTAATCAAAAGATAAAAAAATGTAATTTTTTTCGGGTTACTGTAGCAACCCGAGATCTTTCTTGCTCTTGGTTGCTCTCTTGATTTTTTCTAAGTGAGGGAACTCTCTTCTTGTACAAGAGAGGCCTACACACACACACACACACACACACACACACACACACACACACACACATATATATATATATACACAACATCTTCCACTTAGACCAATCAAAAAAAACCACGACACATGAATCCCACTAACAATTTAAATCTTGAAGACTACACTTTAGAAGAAATTTACATTTGGTCCCAAACTTTACCAAATTGAACCAATTAAGAACTTATGGGCTCTAACAAGTGGGTAGTGTTATTAGCCAACATCTTGGCTTGTTATGAGATAGATTGGGCCCGGATCCTCCCGGAGCAGATCCATAAGGCAGCCGTCCGGATGAACACCTCACTGCCTTTCCTGTTTTGACTCTTCGCTTATGCAGTGCAGCAGGTGTTCCTATTGAGCCCACTAGGACTAGCACATAGAGGCTACACGCACTATGGATCCCAGCCTGATAAAGGCTGACGAGAACTCGGTGGCCTTACCAAGAGTAACTCCTCCCATTTCAAAGCCATTCCCAGTAGATCTTCTGACTCAGAGTGCACCTCCAGCTGCTACCGGTATTACTTTAGTTACTACAAAGCCCACGCCAGATGTAGAGATTGAGTCCACACCATTCTCTAATACTCTAGCACCAGCAGCAGCTATATTACAGGTTGATTCTCTTACTTCTACTACTGCTTTTCAGGCATTATTGCACACTGTGGCTATGGTGGTGTCCAAACTTCAGGCTCTAGGGACAGACCTTTGGTTGACCAGACCATATGGGACTCAGAGGAGAGGATGAAGGCATTTGCCCGCAATCTGGTAGATGAGAGAGTTAGAAAGGTGGATGGTAGAGTAAATTCTTTCGAGGCAAGAGTCCAGCAGATACTTGAGGGTGCCAAGCCTACTAACATAAGTGCAGTGACTAAGTTGTTGGCAAAGTTTATTGCCGAGTTATTGTAGATGTTGCCAGCTCCCGTTGCAGACCCGGAGGTGGCACCGGTGGACGATGAGGCATTCTAGTGGCTAGCCGACCATCCGGACGTCCATAGGAAGAGGCCCCTTAAGCATGATGATGATCCAGAGTCGACTCAAAAGAGGCCAAGACCATAGGAGGATCCCATACTTAAGGCGGTGGTGTAGGAGTGGCTATTGTTGGCAGCTATTCACTGAGATCGGGAGCAGTACACCCCACATGGAGAGGGTAGTTTTGGTACTGCTGCAGAGGATATGGTGTCTAGGACCCCAAAGATCAACCAGAGACTAGTGCTTGATGTATCATGATGTTTGACTTCTTTTGACCCCAGTTCTTAAATTTGTTGTTATGGATATTTTTTCCTTCTTCTTTTGACCCAAGTTCTTAAATTTGTCATTATGGATATTTTGTCCTTTTGTTAAGACACTTTTTCTCATTATGTTGGTTTTGAATGTTTGTGTTGAATGATGTTTTGTTAGTTTGATATTGGATATTAGTTTTTAAATGTTGGTTTTAATGTGTATATATCTATGTTATGCTTGCATATTTTCGTATTATATGTGTTTTTACTTTGAGGACAAAATATCCTATTTTTGTAAGTTGTGGGAAGTTATTGATTAAGGTAAAGTTTGAGTAACCTCGAGTCCATAACTTCCCTTTATTTGATCCGAAGGGTTTCTAGCCATAATTCTTTTTCCTTGTGGATATTTACTTTTCTATTGAATCAACATGATTAGGTAGTGTAGATAATGTGTAAATTCGTAGTAGAGTTATCTGTTAGCATATACATAGTCTTTAGATGTGTTTTAAAGTTTTGATGAAAAATTGGGTACCCTCAAAATTTTTGAGATTGTGGTTATTGATGCATTCATACATTTTTTAGTATCTGCCTTGTTTGTGCTGATATTGTGAAGTTAAGCTAAGGCTGAAATGATGACCTGTGAGTCTATACTAGATTGTGGATGCAATGGCATGTGTGTTGTAAGCTTATTTTGCTCATTCATGCATCTTGTATGGACTCAGAACTTGCCTTAGTACTCTAAAATTGGTTTGGTGATGTGGTGGATATGGAAAAAAGAGCTTAGGCCTTTGTTCTTTGAGTGAACCCACTTTTGGCCTAAATGACCCACCAGATGAGGTAGTGAATCCCTTGTTCCAAATTTTTGAGCTTATCATGTACTCATTCTTTCTTGATATCTTGCTAACTTAACCTTGTTTAGTGAAATACTTTGATTTTGGCCCTGGTCTATCCATGGACATGTGAACCTTAATTGAGGCTAAAAGCCTAAGTTCGGGGTGGCTACAAGTTGTGGCATTGGTTTGAGGAATAGATATTATGTACTTCATCTCAGGCTAGAAGCCTAAGTTGAGGGTGACCCATATAGTAGTAAAGTAATGACAATGAGGTGGTTGGTTGGGGAATAAAAAAAGAAATGAAAAATCAATGAGTCAAGTGAAGAAAAAGAAAACATAAGTTCCTTGAATTGAGTAAAAGTAGCAAGAATTGAGTTCAGAAATAAGGCTAGTTGAAAATAGAAAGAAAACACTCGAGAAAAATTCAAAATAGGAGAATAAGGGTGGATTTATTGATAAGGGTTGGATTATAAAAGAAAAAAATGTTGGTAAACATGGTTCAAGGATAGCTTTTAGTCACTACTTGCCTAAAATGCCATACTGAAGCCCTCTAAACCTATGTTACAAGCCTATAAGTCCTAACGTGATCCAAATCCACTTTATCACCAAGCCAGAAGATGAGTACGGAGGCAAGCCTATAGTGTTAGTGGTATGCATGAATTTCAATTGTGAGAGTGAGAATTCTTCCTCAGTTCCTGAATTCTAAATGCTTTTTGAGTGAGTATGAGGGACTTCTTTCCAATGACGGCATTTGCACTACTTGAGTAGCATATCACTATACCAACGATTGTGGATGGTTGATGCTCCTTATTTGTCATAGTTGGATTACTAGGTATCTCATTATATTCTGGTTTTTCTTAATAACTTTGCAATCCTATTTTGCAAATGGTAGTTGGGTACCTGAATCAAAGGAGTTGTTGTATATGCCATTAGTTAGCTCCTATATATTTCTCATTGTCTACTTAGATTGAGTCATCGCTTGAAGACAAGCAACAATGCTCAGTTGAGGGTGTTTATCTGCTTTCAAACTAGAGCACATTTGATGCTTAAAACAAGAGATTTTGTGAGTTCTTAATGCGAGTCTTTATGGTTTTTTGTGTTGTTCTTGCAGAAAATTAAGGTTAGCATGATTTCGAAAAAAAGTTACAGATTTTTGCTGAATCATAGGATATATGAGCTCAACTCGTAGCCCAAGCTACGAGTCATAGGTGTGTCATAGCAAGAAATAGAGACCAGAATTTAGAAATTTGCTTAGTGGAGGTCATCCCTACTAGGCCATCCCACGAGTCATAAGTCTCACCACGACTCATATAGGTGGACTCGTAGGAGGAATTAAAGAGCAAAAATGTTAGACCAAGAACAGAAGGCCAAGATTATAAGAGAAATATACGAGTTGTAGCTCAAGCAATGACTCATAGTTGTGGGTCCTACCAGTTCAGCCCAAGATGCCAAGAACCTGATACTAGACCCCGACAATGACTCATAGGTCACCCTACGAGTCGTAGCTGCAAGGCGTACTAGCTGCCAATTGTCTTTTTTGTGTTATTTTTGTGGTTTATTTGTAAACACTATAAGTACATTAAGTTAGGTTTTTATGAAGAGATTCCAGATTTTAGAAGATAGGACTTGTCTTTGAATATTCTCTCAAGAATATTTTAGGGTTTTAGATTAGTTTATTATTCTCTCTTGGAAAACCCATTTGGGTAATGCAAATCTTGCTTTGTATTCATTGTTGATCAATCAAGCTTTTGGGTTTGCAACTTGTGGTGCCTAACTCTTTAGTGTTTTTGGTAAAACTTTCACTTATGTCTTTTGTTTGCATTTTGGCTTGTTTTGCCTTATCCATGAGTAGCTAAGCACCCACAACTTGGGGTTGTGGGAATCATGGGTAGAAATAACCTAGGTTTATCGCATTTCTATGGTTGGGGTTTGAATGTGTTGTCTATTTTGCTTCATTATGATTGTCGTTTAGTGGCGGCCAACACCAAACCCTGCCTAATATCACTAGCCCGACAAAGGTAGTGACGAATAGAAAAACGGAAGTAGATGATAGGATTCAATTGATGTGTTTTCGTCTAATCAACCAAACTTGACCAAAGCGAGGTTGACTGGGAAAATTTCTAAGGGTTAGTTGCACGCCATTGTGGCCAACCAAGCCCCATGGTGAAATTCGACCTTCACCTTCACAAGAGGGCTAGAAGAACCTAAGTTACTGTCCTGCATGCAAATTTCCAATTGAAGTCAATGAACCACTGTGAACATGATTCCCAAGTTGTCCCTAAAATTGAGTGTTTCCTCGCGTCTTAGTTTAGTGTTTATTCTATTTTGTTCTTGAATCACAAACCCCCCCCCCCCCATTTTCAGATTTGAGTTATTTATGCTTGAAATGATTAGTAGTGGATTCTTGTAGTGAAACCCCGTATTCCCTGTGTATTCGACCCTAACCTTCGGTTAGGTTAACAGCTAACGGTGACCGCTTTCTTGTTTGAGCGTGAATATCATCATTTAGTATGTTGGAATGTACTACGTATGTAGGATGCAATGCAACAAGATATAGGCAACATAATTGAAATGCATAAACTTACGCAATAATAAGCATATAGGACTATGGCATGCCTGGATGACGTTTAGAGTAACTCATGCTTACATATGGTATAATACATGTATAAAGAGAGACGATCAATTTAGGATATCCAAGGCCTACCACCCTCTTGGATAGGCGAATGAGGTACAAACCCCTCAATATGGTTATTGCGGTACCAACCCCTTAACATGGTTATTAGGGTACAAACCCCCAAATCTGATAGCACGGTCCTACTACCTCCTGAGCGAGGTAATCGAGGTACATAACCCCCAATCTAGTAGCATGGCCTACTACCTCTCGAGCAAGGCAATTGAGGTACAAATCTTCAATATGGTTATTTGGTTTCATACCCCCCAATCCGGTAGCACGGGCCTACTACCTCCTGAGTGAGGATTGGTCAATCACAACACTATAAAGAAAAATAATATATGCATACATTCCTTTCATAATTATAAAGTCATTCAAATCATAAGCCATACTTTAGACCTTCAACAACTCAAGAATCTATAATCGGACATTTTATCAAACACTTAGCGGGTGTGTAATGCTAGTGTAAAATCATGCAATTCATGAGTGAAATCATGCAAGAAAATCCAATGTAAAACCACCCACCAACACTTGGTAATACCATCATGCAACATACATCAAAAGCCTTCATCAAATCTCAAGATATATCCAAGATCCATAGCTCAAAATATGCTTAAAGAGTCACACTTTTATGAAACCCCAACATAGTTCATAGTCAAATTCATAGAAAGTAATACCCAAAATAAATCAACTTAGAAACATGAGATTTAGGTAAAAAAAAGAAGCTAGGGAACCATGGGTGAAAGGACCCAATGGTTGAAACCCGTATAACTTGACTTTGGAGAATCCTAGAAGAAGATTGAAATGTCGACTTGAAGCTTGAATGAAATCCCTAAGATCCGGATGAGTTTTAGAACTTGAAATTTGGGGTGAAATGTTTGTGTAAGTGTTCAAGAGAGTACTGGGAAATGTCTTGTATAATATGAAGGTAAAATATGACTATGTATTGGTATTTTCATGCATGGAAAGACTTAGGCCGAAGACCCAAAAGCCTTGGACCGAGATAAAAATCATTGGTAACAAAATACATAGGTCCGCATCTAGTTCGTGACACAGACCAATCGTGGAGGCATATTTTACACTGGTCCACGACAGTTATGCATTGCATTACCATCGCGGATCGCCACTATTTGTGCAATCTTGGGAAAATCAAATTTCACTACGGTTGCTCTAAAATTTGGATTAGACCCATTTCCCACCGAATTTTTCCCCCTAATCAACAGTATGAAGTCAAACTTTTGATATGATGCACGGATTTTAAGATAGATGGAAATTACGATTTCAGACACTTCCGAGTCACATTATCGGGCACTTTTTGGGGTCATTACACTTTAAGTAGATAGTCATGCATAATCAATCAACATGTCATAAAATCCCAACATAACTTATATTCATAATCCGTAATAAAGGATACACATAGATGATACAAGTTGAAAACATGCAATTTTCAGAAAAAGGAAGATTGGACTCTATTGATGAAAGGACCCCATGGATGAAACCCATATACCTCAAACTTGGGATTTCTTGAGATGAGCTTGAAGAGAATCCTTGAGTCCCAAATTTAAGCTTGAAATCCTTGAAATTTGAATGAGATATTTGGTTAAATCTTGGAGAGGTCTTTTAGAGGGTCTTGAGTGATATAGAGTTGAAAAATGGCTGTGATATAGAGATTTTCACGCATTGTGTTTTGACGCATAAGTGGGCATGGGTCTATGACCCTGATGATTTTCACGCTCCAATAAGATAGTGATCACTGTCAACAATTAATCTAACCAAAGGTTAGGATCAAATCAACAGGGAATACGGGGCTTGACTACAAGAGTCCACTACTAATCATTTCTATCATAAATAACTAAAATCTCTAAATTGGGGGGGGGGTGATTCAAGAACAAAATAGAATAAACAATAAACTAAGACGCGAGGAAACACTCAATTTTAGGGACAACTTGGGAATCGTGTTCACCATGGCTCATTGACTTGATTACCCTAGGTAACATAACAACAATGGGAAATTCGCATGCAAGACGGTAACGTAGGTTTTTCTAGCCCTCTTTTGAAGGTGAAGGTCGAATTTCACCAAGGCACTTGGTCGGCCACCATGACGTGCCAACTAATAATTACCAATTGCCATAGTCAACCTCCCCTTGGTCAAGTTTGATTGATTAGACGAGAACACATCAATCAAATCTTGTCATATACTTCCCTTTTCTTATTCGTCACTGCCTTGGTCGGGCTAGTGATAGTAGGCAGAGTTTGGTGTTGGCCACCACTAAATGACAATCATAATGAAGAGAAATAGATAATACATTCAAAAGTCAATCGTAGAAATGTAATAAGCCTAGGTTATTTCAAATTAACTACCTATGATTCCCACAACTCCAAGTTGTGGGAGCTTAGCTACTCATGGCCAAGGTAAAACAAGAAAACATGCTAATACAAGACATAAATGAGAGTTTTACCAAAAGCACTGAAGAATGTAGGCACCACAAGTTGCAAACCCAAAAGCTTAATTGATTAACAATGAATACAAAGCAAGATTTGCAATCCCCAAAATGGGTTTTCCAAGAGAAAATGATAAACTAATCTAAAACCCTAAAATATTCTTGAGAGAATATTCGAAGGCAAAGTCCCTCTTCTAAAATCTGGAATCTCCCTATAACAACTGAACTAAATTCTTTTTATAGTGTTTACAAATAAACCCTAAAAATAATGCAAAAAAAGACAATTGGCTGCTGCTAAGCCCTGCAGGTACGACTCATATGGTGACCTACGAGTCATAGTTGGGGTTCGTATCAGGTTCTTGGCATGTTGGAGTTAGTTTGTATGACATACAAATACTAGTCATTGCTTGAGCTATGACACGTATGTTCCTCTCGTAGTCTTGGCCTTCAGTTTTTGATCCAATATTTTGCCTCTCTGATTCTTGCTACGAGTCTAATAATAGGAGTCGTAGTGCAACTTACGACTCATAGGATGGCCTAGTAGGGTTGGCCTCCACTTAGCATATTTCTAAATTTTTGGTCTCTATTTCTTGCTATGACACTCCCTATAATTTGTTGTTCTGGGCTACGACTAGTAGGTGAGCTCGTATGTCCTATGATTCAACAAAATCTACAAATGTTCTTCAAAATCATGCCACCCTAACTTTTATGCAAGAACAACACAAAAACACATAAAACCATAAAAACTCGCATTAAGAACTCACAAAATCCTTTGTTTTAGGCATCTACTGTGCTGCATTTTGATAGCACATCAACACTCTCAACTTAGAATTGTTGCTTGTCTTCATGCGACAACTCAATCTACATAGACAAAGAGAAATACATTGCAGCTATACTAATGGCATATACAACAACTCTTGTGATTCAGGTACCCAACTACCATTTTCAAAACAGGATTGCAAGGTTATTAGGCAAAACCAGAACATAATGAGACACCTGACAATCCAACTATGACAAGCTAATAGCATCAATCATCCACAATCACTAGTATAGTCATATGCTACTCAAGTAGTGCAAATGCCCTCACTGAAAAAAAAGTCCCTCATACTCACTTAAAAAGCATTTAGAATTCAGGGAATGAGGAAGGGTTCTCACTCTTACAATTGAAATTCATGCATACTTACTGACACCACAAGCTTGCCTCTATACTTATCTTTTAGTTTGGTGATAAAGTGGATTTGGATCACTTTAGAACTTAAGGGCTTGTAACATAGGTTCAGGGGGCTTTGGTATGACATTTTTGGCAAGTAATGACTAAAAGCTATCCTTGAACCATGTTTACCAACACTTTTGCTTTCATAATACAACCTTATTCAATAAATCCACCCTTATTCTCCTGTTTTGAACTTTTCTCGAGTGCTTTCTTTCTATTTTCAGTTGTGCCTTATTTCTGAAATCAATCCTTGCTACTTTTTCTCAATTCAAGGCACTTTTCTTTTTTTCTTTTTCTTCGCTCGACTCATGATTTTTTTACTTCTTTCTTTATTCCCCAAGTAACCACCTCATTGTCATTACTTTACTACAATAAGGATCACCCTCAACTTAGGCTTTTAGCCTGAGATGTGGTACACAATATCTATTCCTCAAACTAGGGCCACAACTTGTGGCCACCCTCAACTTAGGCTTTTAGCCTCAATTAAGGTTCACATGTTCAAGGATAGATCATGGCCAATATCATGGTATTTCATCAAACAAGGTTAAGTTAGTGAAGTGACAAAAACGAATGAGTACATGAGAAACTCAAAAATTAGGAACAAGGGATTCTCTCACTCATTTGGTGGATCATTTAGGCTAAAAGTGGGTTCACTCAAAGAGCAAAGGCCTAAGATCTTTTTCATATCAACCACATCACCAAACAACTCTTAGAGTACTAAGGCAAATTTTGAGTCTATATAAAATGCATGAATGCAACAAATAAGCTCACAATGCACATGGCATTGTATCCACAATCAAGTGTAGATTCATAAGTCATGCTTTCAGCCTTAGCTTACCTTCACAATATCAGAATAAACATTGTCAGATACTCAAAATGTATGAATGCATCAACAACCACAATCTCAAAAATTTTGAGGGTACTCAATTTTTTCAAAACTTTAAAATGCAATTAAAGACATATATGCCAACAGATAACACTGTTATAAATTTACACCTTATCTATACTGCCTAACCATGCCGGTTCAATAGAAAATTAAATATCCACAAGGAAAAAGAATCACAGCAAGAAAACCTTGGGATAAAAAATAGGGAAAGTTATGGACTCAAGGTTACTCAGACTTCACCTTAATCCATAACTTCCCACATGCCACCGAAATAGGATACTTTGTCCTCAAAGTAAAAACACATAAAGAAGATGCAACGAGCATACCTTAGGTTGCCTCCCAGGAAGCGCCTAATTTTTCATCGCAACACGACAGAAAGCTTTTATGGTCATGCTTCCATCAAGATCCAATCTTCCACTATCGTGATTTCTCCCATGTCACCCATGTACTGTTTGACCCTCTGACCATTGACTTTGAAAGTGTTTCCATTCCTATTTTCTAACTCGATGGCCCCATGACTAAAAATCCGCACTACTTTGAATGGCCCCATCCACTTAGATTTGAGTTTTCCAGGAAACCACTTCAACCCTGAGTTGTAGAGCAATACCATGTCTCCAAGGGCTAATTGGGGATCTTCAATTCTGCGATCATGTTGAACTTTCATTCGTTGTTTGTACAAGATGGAGCTCTCATATGCACGCAATCTGAATTCATCAAACTCATTTACTTGCATCAAACTAGACGTTTCAGCTTCATGCCATCGAGATTCAGTTTCTTCAATGCCCATAATGCTTTGTTCTCAAGTTCAACCGGCAGGTGACAAGCCTTCCCAAACACCAGTTGATAAGGGACATCTCGATAGGAGTTATAAAGGCAGTCTGGTAGGCCCATAAAGCATCATCCAACTTCCTTGACCAATCAGTGCGATTCACATTTACCATTTTAAATAAGATTTACTTTATTTCTCTATTTGATACTACCATTTTCCCACTAGTTTGGGGATGATATGGGGTTGCCACATGGTGCTTCACACCATATCTTTCAAGGAGAGCTTTGAACAATCGATTGCAAAAATGAGAAACTCCATCACTAATAATTGCCCTAGGCATAGCGAACCAGGAGAAAATGCTTTTCTTGAGAAACCAGGTAACACTCTTACCCTCATTATTTGGTAAAGCCATGTCCTCCACCTACTTAGAGATATAATCAACTGCAACCAGAATGTACTTATTACCATGAGAGCTGACAAAGGGTCCCATAAAATCAATGTCGTAAACTTCGAATAGTTTTATGACCAAAATAGGATTTAGAGGAAGTTTGTGCCTTTGTGAAACTCCATCCTCTCTTTGACATCTATCACAACACTTTACATAATCATGGGCATCTTGATGTATAGACCGCCAATAGTAGCCATACTGCAACACTTTGTAAGCCGTTCGAGCTCCACTGTGATGGCCACCTACTAATGAAGAGTGGCATGCTTGAAGAATGCTCATCATTTCCACTTCTGGAACACATCGATGGATAATCCCATTCGCAAAATGCAAAATAAATATGGCTCATCCTAGAAGAACTTCTTAACATCATGCATAAACTTGTGATGTTGCTGGTTGTTCAACTCAGGTGGCACTATATCACTCACCAAGTAGTTTGCATAGTCTGCAAACCAAGGTATAAGCTCATGTGAGGCTGCCAAAACTCTCTCATCAGGGAATAAGTCATTTATGTCAACATCATCATCAAACTTCACTATAGTTTCATCTTTCAATCTAGCGAGATGATCAGCTACTTGATTTTCTGACCCCTTTCTGTCAATCACATCAAAGTTAAACTCTTGTAAGAGAAGTACTCGTCTGATTAATCTTTCCTATGCATCCTTCTTGGCCATCAGATATTTGAGCGCTGCATGGTTTGTGTGCATGATCACCTTTGCCCCCAATAAGTATTATCAGAATTTTTCAAAAGCAAAGAATAAGGCAAGCAATTCTTGTTCAGTCACTGTATAGTTTTTTGGGCCACATTTAGTGCTTTGCTGGCATAATAGATCGGATGCAGAATTCTATCCCTTCGTTGCCCCAACACCATACCTAGTGCAACCCCACTTGCATTACACATAAGTTCGAATGGTTGTGACCACTATGTAGCCACAATAATAAGTGTTGTGGTCAGCCTTCTTTTCAATTCTTCAAAGGCATGCATGCATGCATCATCAAACATAAACTTGGCATCTTTCTCCAACAACTTACACAAGTGTTATGAGATCTTGAAATAATCCTTTATGAAGCAACGGTAGAATCCGGAATGGCCTAGAAAGCTCCTAATACCTTTTACCAAAATTGGTGGTGGTAATTTTGCTATAACTTCGATTTATGCTTTATCCACCTCGATTCCCTTGCCTAAATTCCTGTGGCCAAGTACGATGCCTTCTTCGACCATAAAATGGCATTTCTCCCAGTTTAGCACAAAATGACTTTCAACCCACCTTTGCAACACATCAGTCAAATGTAACAAGCATTCTCCAAAGGACTGGCCAACAACACTGAAAACGTCCATGACCACATCAATAGTGCTCTCAACCATGTCTTAGAAGATAGACATCATGCATCTCTAAAATGTTGCTGAAGCGTTACATAGTCCAAAAGGCATTCTCCTAAATGCAAAGGTACCATAAGGACATGCGAAAGTTATCTTCTCCTGGTCCTCGGGTGCGTTAACAATCTGATTTTACCCAGAATATCCATCAAGGAAACATTACCATTCCTTCTTTTCCAATCCGTCAAGCATCTGGTCCATGAAGGGGCATAGGAAAATGATCTTTCTTGGTAGAAGCATTGAGATTTCCATAATCCATGCATACTCTCCATCCGGTGACTGGTCATAGGGATCAAATCATTCTTAGCATTAGCCACTACTATGTCACCTCCTTTTTTTGGAACACACTGTATTGGACTTACCTACTCACTATCAACAATTGGGTAGATTACTCTTGCATCTAATCACTTGATGATTTATTTCCTCACTACCTCTTGCATTTGGAGTTTCAACCATCTTTGATGCTCAATACACGATTTATGATTCTTTGAACAATTGAATCTTTTGAGTGCATATACCAGGGGTATGCCAATTATGTCTGCAATTGTCCACCCAATAGCGCTTTTAAACTTCTTTAGAACTAAGACAAGGGCCTCTGCTTGAGCCTCACTTAAATCTACTGTAATGACGACAAACAACGTACTATTCTCTCCTAAGTATGCGTATTTTAGACGTGATGGTATTGCCTTCAACTCTAACTCTGGTGGCACTTCTATAGAAGGCTTAGAAGGTGGTGTTTCCCTATTACATAAATCTAACTCCAACCTTGCTTATCTCTTCGGACCAAATGACACCCCAAAAGCATTTACTGTCTCCTCATAATCAGGAATGTTGTCACCATCAAAACTCAACAACACAGCTACCAAAGGATCGACTTCGAGCCTTAATTCTATTGGGATCTCCACTTCAGTGTCGTCTGTCACGACCTAGAACTCATGCTAGAACTTTCATACAGAACTAGTCAATTTGCTCACGAATCTTGCATGATCTTGCAAACACTCGTAAGCCTTCCAACTTTGGACCGCTAAGGGAACGCTAGATTAAGAAGACAAAGAGCTTTTAGAAGGAAAGACTTCTATTGCTTGGAGAATGCTTTACAAAACTTTTCTTTTTGCTTGATACCTAAAATGAATGCCAAGGAGGGGTGTTTATACTACTCCACCTCCTCAATGGACGACTAAGATTAGTTTGATCCTACGGTCAAGATTAATCCTCTAGATTCTTCCTACAAAATATCTAAGATATATCCTACTAAATATCTAAGATATTTACATGTATATGGCTGCCTAAACTATTCCACAAGTCTTTGTAACCTTCCAGGACTCTCTAGTGTTGTCTTCAATCTTCTGCACAATTCAAGAGAGTTCCGGAGCCCTCTAGAGCACTCCAGATGCGTTTCTGCATTGTTTTGGGAAGAATTTATGCGAGACATGTCACCTCACCCATTGAGATCATTGAAATGAGCCGGAACTCAGAATTCTTTCCATCATGTTGACCCACTTGGAACACAGTTGCCTTTTCTCCAAACCTGAAAGTGAGTAGGCTCTTTTCCATATCAACTAATGCTCGACCCGTGGCTAAGAAAGGTCTTCCAAAGATAATAGGCACTGCAAAATCAATCTCATAGTCAAGTATAACAAAATCTGTAGGAAATATAAATTTGTCTACCTTTACCAACACATCATACAGTATCCCTACAGGCTTCTCGACTGTTCTGTCTACCATCAACAACAGCATCTTTGTAGGAACAAGGCTTCCCACTTGAGCTTTCTGAACACAGCAAAAGGCATTAGGTTACTTTTAGCCCCTAAATCATATAGCACTTCAGCAAACTCATGTTCTCATATAGTGCATGATATGGTGAATGCACCTAGGTCTTCCCACTTTTGCACCAAAGACTTTGTATTGAAGACACTACAATGTTGAAAATTTTTAGAGAGATCTTTGCTCACTTTTTGTTTCTTCTTAACTAGATATTTCATACATTTGGCATGCCCCAATATCTTCTCAAGATCTTCCATTATGGGGATGTCCACTAACAATTTCTTAAGCATCGCCTTGAACTGGTCAAACTTACCTTCCTCCTTCCCCTTCCTAAGCCTTTGAGAAAAAGGAGGATGGGGGCCTTGGAAAGGTTTCATATTTCTTGGGTTGCTCATCAGTGTTGTATGCCTTTGTTTCCGCATTCATTCTCTTCCTATGATTTCCATTTTCATCTATATTGGCATAAGGGAATCCACAGTGCTTTTGCTACTCTGGGTCATGACCGCCATGCAATGCCCTTCATTTTTATGATTTGAACCGCATTGCTTGGTAAGGTGCCCTTTTGGCGTTGGTTCAACCATGAAGAAACTTGTCCAAAACGTTGTTCAAGTTGCTTAACCACCACCGAGTGAGACTCTATTTGTTGGTTAATCTTGAAATATCGGCTTTCATTCCTTTAAAGTCTTATATTGGTGGTCCGCTCTCTTCAATAACTTTTCGAACATCTCTTCGATCCTGGAGTTGCTTGGTCTAGAATTACGATTGTGAGATGGCACATAAGGACCATTCCTATAGCCCTCTCTTCTTTCCCATTTAGCTTCTTGCACTCTCTCTCTCTCACAGTATCCACCCCAGTTGTCTCTATACACCCCATCACGGTTGAAGTTCCAACCATGATTCCACGACCCTTGCCTTTACTAGTCCAAATTGGACCCTTGGGGGTTGTTCTGGAAACCCGTCCCTTGGATGTTTGCAAAACATACATCCTCATCAAATAATGGAGCATCATAGGTCGGAGCCTCCAGAGGTTGGTGAGCATCTGCCTTGATACTTTCTTCATTTTACTTTAAAACCAAGTCCATACTTGTGCAAAGTTGAGCACTGCTTCGTTATCTCTTCGTTTACCTTTATTTGCTTATTATTGGTATTAAACGCACAAGGAGTTTCATCACACCTTGTTCCCATTGCCCCATGCTCTATTTGTTTTGACCACTTGCTCCATTCTTGCAGCTGTCAATGTAAAAGGTTGGTCAAGGAACATGCCTCCCATGATTGTGTCGGCGCAAGCTTGACTATTCTCATCAAGCGCCCGATAGAAAATCTTGACCAAAGATCATCAAAAATCTTTTGATCGGGGACCATCCTCAAGTATTTAGTGAACCTCTCCTATGTTATTCTAATAGAGTCACCTGGCAATTGTTCAAAGTTGTAGATTTGGTCTTTAAGCTTCAACTTTTTAGATCTTGGAAAATATCATTCAAGGAATACGCTCTAAAGCTCAGTCCAACCTGCAATAGTCCCGGAGGAAGCTCAGACAACCATGCAGCTGTATTTCCAGTCAATAATAGTGGAAACACCCTTAAACCAATAGTATCAAGAGAAAGATTTTGTGTCCCTATGATGCTCATGCAAACAAACACCACATTTTAGAGATAACGGTGGGGATCCTCCGATGCTAACCCTATAAATAGTCTATGATTTTAGAGCATTTGGACCAATCCACTCGATACCATAAACTTAGTATCTGCAAGTAAAGGAGGCAATACTATGGCACTAGTAACGTCCATAGCCATATGGTTCAATCGATATTGATTTCATCCATAAGCGTTTTCATTGAAATCCATCAATTGTGGCCTGTGGATTCTCCTCTCTACCTGTATCCTCATTTGTATTCATATCCTCCTCAACCTCGATGTCCTTATTCATGTAAGCCATTCTTCTTGGTAGTCGATGTATCTCCAAATTGAGTGGAGCTAAGGGATTGCCCTGGCTCCTTGTGTTGGGCATACAACTTAGTACATCCTGCAAATAAAATCAAATAACAAAAAGAAAAACAAAAGTAAAATACAAGATATTCTGGAAATCAACATTAGAACTAACTAATAGTGAATTCAAGTCAAAACCTAGTAGTATTCCCCGGCAATGGCGCAATAATTTTTTGATGATGTTCATGCTCCAATAAGAAAGCGGTCACTGTCAGCAATTAACCTAACCAAAGGTTAGGGTCGAATCCACAGGGAATACGCGGCTTGACTACAAGAGTCTACTACTAATCATTTCTAGCATAAATAATTAAAATCTCTAAATGGAGGGGGGGTTTGTGATTCAAGAACAAAATAGAGTAAACACTAAACTAAGATGCGAGGAAACACTCAATTTTAGGGACAACTTGGGAATCATGTTCACATGATTCATTGATTTGATTACCCTAGGTAACGTATCTACAATTGGAAATTCGCATGCAGGATGGTAACTTAGGTTCTTCCAGCCATCTTCTGAAGGTTAAGGTCGAATTTCACCGTGGTGGTTGGTCCGCCATCATGGTGTGCCAACTAACCGTTACCATTTATCCCAGTCAACCTCCCCTTGGTCAAGTTTGGTTGATTAGACAAGAACACATCAATCGAATCCTGTCATGTACTTCCCTTTTCCTATTCGCCACTACCTTGGTCAGGCTAGTGATAGTCGGAAGGGTTTGGTGTTGGCCACCACCAAACCACAACAATAATCAAGAGAAAAAGACAGTACATGCAAACCCCAATCATAGAAATGTAATAAATCTAAGTAATTTCAAATCGAGTACCCATGATTCCCACAAACCCAAGTTGTGGGTGCTTAGCTACTCATGGCTAAGGCAAAACAAGTAGACATGCTAACAATGCATAAATGAGAGTTTTACAAAAAGCACCAAAGAATGTAGGCACCACAAGTTGCAAAACCCAAAAGCTTGATTGATCAACAATGAATATAAAGCAAGATTTGTAATCCCCAAAATGGGTTTTCCAAGAGAAAATGATAAACTAATCTAAAACCCTAAAATATTCTTGAGAGAATATTCAAAGGCAAAGTCCCTCTTCTAAAATCTGGATGGCTAAGGCAAAACAAGCAAACATGCTAATAAAAGACATAAATGAGAGTTTTACAAAAAGCACTGAAGAATGTAGGCACCACAAGTTGCAAACCCAAAAGCTTGATTGATCAACAATGAATACAAAACAAGATTTGTAATCCCCAAAATGGGTTTTCCAAGAGAAAATGATAAACTAATCTAAAACCCTAAAATATTCTTAAGAGAATATTCAAAGGCAAAGTCCCTCTTCTAAAATTTGGAATCTCCCTGTAAAAACTGAACTGGATTTGATTTATAGTGTTTACAAATAAACCCTAAAAATAATGTAGAAAAGACAACTTGCAGTTGGTAAGCCCTGTAGGTACGACTCGTAGGGTGACTTATGAGTCGTCGTCGAGGTCTCTTATTAGGTTCTTGGCATCTTGGACTGAACTAGTACCACCCACAAGTACAAGTCGTTGCTTGAGCTATGACTCGTATGTTCCTCTCATAGTCTGGGCCTTCAGTTTTTTGTCCAACATTTTGGCTCTCTTGATTGGAGGTGGTAAAAACCCATTAACCAAGTTGAGGGGTTGATACCTCAAACACATCCAAGGGGTGGTTTACTTTGGAATCTAAGTACTAAGTTGCTTAGTCTATGAGGATGATCTCTTCCTACACATGTAATATGTTCTATATAAGCATGTTTTACTTCAAACATCATTCATACATGTCATATTGTTATTATGCTATCCATTGCTTATGATTATGCATTTTGCCTATATTGTCTATCTATTATTGTATTGCATCCAACATACTTAGTACATTCAAACATACTAATGCATACTTTATGCCTACATGATGTTACTATGTAGAAAACGAACCTCCTCTTGACCTTATTCCTCTTCCACATTGCTAGTACTATCTCCCAAAGAAAGTTGGTGAGTCCTCAACTCCGTGGACATACTTTTTTGAATTTAAGCTCTGTGCTGACTCTTATTATGTTGGAAACTTATGACTACCAGCCCGGAGATTATCTTGGCCCCTACTCCTATCTATGTATTAGAGGTATTTTTGGAACATTATGATGTATTAATGCTATACTTTCACTTTCTATATCTATGGTATAAACTATGTCCCTTAGCCCCTTTTTCCTTTTTTACTATCTCTTGTTGTACAATTGCTTCTGTGACCAAGGATATGTGATGATATGCGAAGAGGCTTGTTTTGGGGCCCCTTGGGTCCCTATTCATCGTGTTATATCTAGGCCCTAGGTCTAGGTCGTGATAACAATGGAAGTTGGAGAAGAGGAATGATGGTACTATCTCTTGGGAAGTGTTCAAAGCCACATTTCTCAACTGTTTGTTTCCTATTGAGCTAAGGGAGGCTAAGATGATTGAGTTTATGAACCGTAAGCAAGGTTCCATGAGTGTGAGGAAGTATGTCCTCAAGTTCAACCAACTCTCTAAGTATTCTCCATAATTGTTTGTCGAGCCTAGATCAAGGATGAACAAATTTGTGTTGGGAGTATCGAACTTGGTTAATGAGGAGTGTCGTAATGCCATGCTAGAGAGTGATATGGATTTGTCCTACCCCGTGAGATACACCGAGCAACTGGAGGGGGAGAAGATTAGGAAACGAAGAAGTGGTGATTCCAATAGGGCTCATTTTAAAGGTGGTTTCCAAGGTTCCAAGGGTGGCCAGTTTCCTCAAGGCAAAAAGTTCCAAGGACAAATGTCTTCCAATGCTCCTAATAAGAGATTTGTTAATGATAAGCCAAGATTCCAAGGTGGTAGTAGAGGAATGATAAAACATAGATGTCCAATATGTGAAAAGAATCATAGTTGTCCATGTTTAGGAATTCTAATGCATGCTTTGGTTTTGGTGACACTGGTCACAAAGTTATTGATTGCCCTTATGCTCTAAACAAAGGTAGAGATGGTCGTCCACAAGGCCAAGGTGCAAATGCGGGTCAAAGAGAAAGAGGAGGCCAACAAGAGGGTGCACCAAGGCAAAATAGATTATGTTCTCTTCAAGGGAAACAAGGGATGATTGAGCTGCCCCATGTCATCACTGGTATGTTAAAGGTTATTGATTTTGATGCGTATGCATTGATATATCCGGATACCACTCATTATTTTATTAGTCTTTTTGTTGCCAAAAAGCTTCATGTTAGTCTAGAATTGCTGTGTAAACCTTATGAAATGCCTACCCCCGTTGGTGAGTCCATTATTGCTAAAAGAGTCTATAAAAATTATCCCGTATTCATTTTGCATAAAATCTTGCCTTGTGATTTTGTTGAATTAGATATGGTGGATTCTGATATCATTTTTAGGGTGGTTTGGTTGCATGCATATTATGTTTCTATTGATTATAGAACCAGTAAGGTTGAATTCCAACTCCGTAATGAGATCATCCATGAGTGGGAATGTCATGATATGGTGGTCAAGCGTAGGTTTACTTCTTGTCTTAAAGCCCAAAAGTTGATTTCTAAGGGTTGTCTCTATCATCTTGTGACATCTAGAGATTTGAGTCCAAAGTCTTTCCTATTGAGTCAGTATTGGTGGTTAATGAGTTTCTTGATGTCTTTTCCGATGAGCATACTAGTATTCCTTCCAAAAAAGAAATAGATTTTAGTATAGACCTCCTTCCCAATACTCAACCCATTTCTATTCCCCCTTACCATAGGCCTCCGCGGAGTTGAAGGAGCAATTGAAGGATTCGTTGGAAAAGGATTTTATAAGGCCTAGTAAGTTACTTGAGATCCATCAGTGTTATTTGTAACGAAAAAATATGGTTCTCTTAGAATGTGCACTGATTACCGACAACTTAATAGAGTCATCATAAAGAACAAGTACCCTCTACCAAGGATTGGTAACCTTTTTGATCAACTTCAAGGGGATAGTCATTTTTCTAAGATTGATATTTGGTCCGAGTATCACAAAGTGAAAGTGAGGGAGTGTGACATTCCCAAGACATCTTTCCAGACTAGGTATAGGCACTTTGAGTTTGTGGTTATGTCCTTTGGGTTGACTAATGCACCGACTATATTTATGGGTCTCATGAATAGGGTCTTTAAACCCTACATTGACTTATTTGTGGTGGTTTTTATTAATGATATCTTGATTTATTCCCATAGTGAGGAGGAGCATATGGATCACTTGAGGGTGGTGTTGCAAATCTTGAGGGAGGAGAGGTTCTATGCAAAATATGAGAAGTGTGAATTTTGGTTGAAAAAGAGGTTGCTTTTCTAGGGTATGTGCTATCAGGTGATGGCATTAAGGTTGATCCCAAGAAAACGAAGGTGATTAGAAATTGGCCTAGACCTTTGACTCAATCAGACATTAGATGTTTCTTGGGTTTGGTGGGTTATTACCGAAGGTTTGTTAATGGTTTCTCTTCTATTGCTTCTCCTATGACTTAATTGACACAATAGAAGGTGAAATTTGTGTGGACCGGTGAGTGTGAAAAGAGTTTCCAAACTTTGAAAGATATGCTTGTCTCCGCTCATATCTTGTTTTTACAGAAGGGTTGGGAGGGTTTGTTGTGTATTGTGATGCCTCAAGAATTTGTTTGGGTTGTGTTTTGATGAAAAGTGGTATGGCGCTAGCGTATGCCTCTAGACAACTTAAGGTACATGCGAAGAGCCATCCCAACCATGACCTTGAATTGGCGGTCGTGGTATTTTCTTTGAAACTTTGGCGCCACTACTTGTATGGGGTTCATGTTGATATGTTTACTGACCACAAGAGTCTCCAATATGTGTTTACCAAAAAGATCTTAACTTGAGATAAAGAAGGTGATTAGCTCTTTAAAGATTATGATTTGAGTGTGCATTATCATCTCGGCAAGGCTAATATTGTGGTCGATGCTCTACGCAGGGTGACTATGGGTAGTCTAGCTCATCTTGCTGACGGTAGCAAAGCGGTGGCTAGAGAGGTTCACTGATTGGCTAGATTGGGGGTTAGGTTGGATGAAGTTGATAATGGGGGTGTAGTGGTTGTTGATGGTTCTAAATATTCTTTGATTGAGGAGGTAATGGCAAAACAAGATCTTGACCCCGCCTTGCTAGAGTTGAAGGCCTTGGTGAGAGATGATAAGGTGGAGGTTTTCTCCCGAGGGGGAGATGGTGCCCTTAGGTACCAAGGTAGATTGTGTGTGCCAAGTGTAGATGATTTGAAAGAACTTATCTTAAAGGAGACCCATAATCCATCCTATTCCATTCACCTAGGTTCTACAAAGATGTATGGATACTTGAGCGAAGTGTATTGGTGGGGTTAGTATTAAGAGAGACATTGCCAAGTTCATATTCAGATGTCACAATTTCCAACAAGTAAAAGCCAAACATCAAAGGTAGGGTGGCCTAGCTCAAGACATAGAGATTCCTAATTGGAAGTGGGAAAAGATTAACATGGATTTTGTGGTTGAGTTGCCTATAGAGAGAGACAGGGTTCATCCAATCTTCCATGTGTCTATGTTGAGAAAGTGTGTGGGTGACCAAGTGCCATAGTGCCCTTAGATATTGTGGGTGATATAGGAGATACTTTGACTTATGAGGAGGTCCCATTGACAATTTTGGATAGGCAAGTGAAGTGGTTGAGGAATAAGGATGTAGCTTTTGTCAAGGTCCTTTGAGGAACCAACAAGTTGAAAGGTGCTACATAGGAAGCCGTGGCGGATATGAGAAAGGGATACCCATATCTCTTCTGCTCCACTCAAGCTGAAGGTACTAATTTAGGTCCCCTATATGATTTCAAGTCTTAAGTTTCAGCCTTTATGTAATATTGCATGCATTCATATTTATGTTGACAAGTTTATTGTGATTTTTGTCATTCATGTTGAGATTTTCGAGAATAATGTGTAAATGCATTTGTTGCGTTCATGTCGGGTTGAAATCTTCATGATTACTTCTCTTATGCATATTTCTCTATATTCAAGGATGAATATTCGCAAGCGGGAGATATTGAAACACCCCAAAAATGTGCTTCGAAAATGCTCATAATCGAAATTTCCATATGTCTCAAAATTTGTGCGTGATATCAAAACTCCAACTTCATATTCTCGCAGGGGACAAATTTGAGTAGGAAGTGTCTATAAAAGGGATTTTAGAGGACCCATAGCGAATAATATTTTTTGCTAATTTTCTATTCCAATTGCCATCCGCGCCCTGGCTGCGACGAGCCAGGGACGCGGATTAGTGTTAGAATGAAGTTCGCGTCTGGTCTGCGTTGTGCCAAGGGTGCGGACCAATGTATTATTGTCCATGGTTTTTCTATCTCGGCCAAGGGCATTGGGGTCATAGCCCCATGCCTACTTTTGTATAAAAACATCTATACTTAGCCATTTTTCAATTCTATATCACTCAAGACCCTCTCAAAAACCTCTCCAAGACTTAATCCGATATCTCATTTGAATTTAAAGGATTTCAAGCCTAACTTTAAAACTCAAGGATTCTCTTCAAGCTCATCTCAAGAAAACCCAAGTTTGAGGTATGTGGTTTCATCCATTGGGTCCTTTCACCCATGGAGCCCAATCTTCCTTTTTATGAAAATTGCATATTTGCAAATTGTACTGTCTATGGGTATCTCTTATTATGGATTATGATTATAAATTATGCTAGGTTTTTATGAAATGTTGATTAATTATGCATAACTATCTATTTCAAGCTTATAAGTTGGATTGATTTGTCTGTTAAGACTATGGATGTTTTGAGCTATGAAATGATGATCTATTTTGAGATTTGATGATAGATTTCAAGGTATCCAACATGAGGGTTTTGCAATATGTTGGTGGGTTGATTTGCATTGAGTTTTCTCACATGATTTCATTCTTGGATTACATGATTTTGAAATAGTATCATGAACCCACCAAGTGTTTGATAAAATGTTAAGTCAAGAATTTTCAAGTTATTGATGATCTATTCCATGATTTACAAGTCAAATGACTATATCATGAAAAGTATCTATGATGTTACAAGTATAAAGTTAAGCTATATTTAAAAATGTTTTCCTATTGTGAGTCATTCATGTTAAAGCAAGGATTCATGTATGATTATGATCTACTCTCATGTTTCAAGTTAAGCTCACCATTAGAGGTCAAGCATGTTTAAGAGCTACTCATGTTATGCTTCTTACAAGTTATTAAAGTACGATAATTTCAAGTTTTCCATGGGATTTGACTTAGCACCAATGGATTAGATGTCGGCGTGGACTACCTTCAAGGGTCCATACTTCTTTCCTCAAACTATGCACCAAAATAGGATCATGTTATACCTTTGCTATACTAGTGGATCCATTTAGTGCACTTTAACATAATGTCCACCCCGAAATGGGATGTGTTCCCATAACCTTTACTTCTCCAAAATGGGACGGGCTCCCGTAAGGAGAAGTATAGTTTACCTTGGTAAGTAGACCACCTCTTTTACCGATAAGGGGTAATAATTGGATTTGAAGTTATGAATCGCTTGGTCTTACTTTTGTCGGTTAGGGTCTCTTCCCATACATATATTATGTTCTATGTAAGTGCAATGATTTGCAAGCATGTTTTACTTCAAGCATAGACCATGCACGCCATATTGTGATCTCACTTATCTACTGCTTATTACTATGCATTTTGACTTTATTGGCTTATGTCTTGCTGCATTGCATCCTACATACTTAGTACATTCAAAAACATACTAACATATATTCTATGCCTACATGATATTACCATGTAGGAACCGGAGCACCACTTGATCATCCTCCATGAGGCTAGTACGGTCCATTGAAGCAAGCCTTGGTGAGTCCTCAAAGTCTGGAGACACTATCTTTACTTCTCTTGCTATATTGAGACTTCTTTTGACAAACACTCGTGATTATGAAGGTGATCCCCGAAAGTTTCTTAGCCCCCGCTCTATTCTATGTTAGAGGGGTGTTGGAATATTATGATATATTTATGCTACAAGCTTTACTCTTTACGCTTTTATAATTATCAAAGACTTCCCTTAGTCCCGCTTCCCTTGTTTTATACCTCTTGTTGTTGTTTACTTTTCTTTCGCGACCAAGGATGTGTGATTGATATGCAAAGAGGCTTGTCTAGGTCCCTTCTAGTTCCCATTCACCATATCGTATCTAGGCCCTAGGATTGGGTCGTGACAACACCCATATATGATACAACTTGAAAACATGCAATTTTCATAAAAAGAAAGATTGGACTCCATGGGTGAAAGGACCCAATCGATAAAACCCACATACCTCAAACTAGGGTTTTAATGACATGAGCTTGAAGGAAACTTAGAGCTTGAAGTGAATCCTTGAGTTCCAAAGTTAAGCTTGAAATCCTTAAAATTTGAATGAGATATTTGGTTAAGTATTGGAGAGGTGTTTCTGAGAGTTTTGAGCGAGATAGAGTTGAAAATGGGTAAGCATGGGTGTTTTCACGCATAAGTGGGCATGGGGCTATAACCCCAATGCCCTTGGCTGACACATGAAAAATTAAGGAAAAAAATGTACTAGTCCGCATCCAGTCCGCGATGCAGACAAAACACACATCAAAAATAATACTATTTCGCGCCCTTGATGCGTCACGGCCAGGGCACGAATGCTCTCTAGAAATCAAAAATTAATGAAATTTATTTTTTACTATGGGTCCTCTAAAATACTAGTTATACCTATCTCCCACTCAATTTCGGCCCCTGATCGAGAATATGAAGTCAAATATTTGATACCACGCATGGATTTTGAGATAAATGAAAATTATGATATGGGCATTTTCGAAGAACAATTTGGGGTGTTTCATAACCATAGCATGAGTAGCTAAATTCACAACTTGAGGTTGTGGGGAACTATGAATATTTATCTAAATAAATCCGGATAACTTGCAATTCTTGGATTTGTATTTACATGTATTAATCAATTCTCTTTGTTTTGTATGTTTTCTAGTGGTGGCCAACATTAGAACTTGCCTAGTGTTACATTCCTGATCCAGGTGATAATGAATAGGAAAAGAAATTGATTAACAAGATTCAATGATGTGTTCTTGTCTAACCAACCGTACTAGACCAAGGAGAGGTTGACTGGGACTATAGGTAATGGTTAGTAATGCACACTATGGAGATGGGCCAATTCACATAGTGAAATTCACCGCTCACTTTTGACAAAAGGGCTTGGTGAACTTAAATTACCATTCTAAATGGTATACTCTAGTCGAGAATTGGTTAATCCGGGGATATTGAGTTGGTGAATCATAGGGAACACAATCCCCATGTTGCTCTCCATTATTGATTGTCGCTTAATTTAGTTAACTTAGTTTAATTTCTTGTTGAACAATGCAAACTCCCCCATTTGGGGAATTGAGTTATTAATTACTTGAATTGCATATTAGTGAATTTGTTGCGAGTCTCTGTATTCTTTGTGGGATTCGATCCTAACCTTGGTTAGGTTTTATATTTGTTAATGACAACTTTATCTTACAAAAAAGAGGTGTAACTTGCGCGTGATCACCATTGAGTGAACTACACTTGGGCCCCGCCCCTCTTTAGTTGATAAGCAGCTAACTCAACCTTTTCTTCCAAAGACACCTCGATAATAGCCAATACTTTATATAATTCATCAATAAACTATTGGGCATCTTCATCAACTTTAGAGCCATAAAATTCTGGAGGGTTCATCTGGGCATAATCCCTTACCCTAGATGTTATGTTAGGCATATAAGGAGGAGGAGCCATAGCTTGTGTGGCCTGATTAGTCATAGCTCGGGCCAACATAGCAAATGCAGTGTGAAACTCAACATAGGTGACCGGTTCTCCCATAGGATCCTGAGGAGCTTAATCCTCATTAGCAGGGACCTCACTAGGCTAAGGTGCTCTTCTTGGAGGCATTGTCTGTAAAGTCAGCAAAGGATATTTGTTAGAGACAGGAAACCTTAGAACATGTCCTATGGTATGCAATGAATCATGAAGAAGTGAAATGTTTCCTAAAACTCCATATAGTCTCCTACTCATAGATATGGTGCTCTTCATACCCATGAATAAGACTCTACTTGACACAATATATTGGAATTTGAGGACCATTTCAAAACCTTAGTGCTTTAATACCAAGTTTGTCATGATTCAAACCTAGGGCCTAGTCATAACATGATGAATGAGATTCTCGAGGGAACCCTAAACTTTCCTTCTTAGCACAATATAATCATTAAGGGTAAAAAAGAAGAGAATAACATAAGCGAAAGCTATATTTAGCATAGATCAAATTATAGAAGTATCACATGAGATGAAAGTTTACAACTCTGAAATTGTAATATGAAATCAATACATAGATCTAAGAGATGTCTCTAATGCATAATCATAGATGAAGGCTTGGACAAGTCCTGTGTCACCCACAATACAAAGGAAATATTGTCTTAATACATAATATGACATAGCATAAAGATAGAAGGCTTTGTCCCCAGAGCATAAGGACTCACCAACACCAGACTGTGAAGTAACATGGATCTCTCCATGAGGATGGACTAGAGGATCACCTGCAACTACATTATGATAAAATGTGGTTATAGCATATACGTTAGTCTATTTGAATGTACTAAGAACGTGGGCATGCAATGTAATATAGAAGTACACAATCATGCATAACATACACCATCATATGTTATTCTGAAACATCAAACCTTTCACTTGAAGCCATCACCTTGAACCTGTCATGATTTCATAATTTCATCGTAATTCATAAGATTATTTCATACCATAACAGCTCACAGGTCACCTTCTTGGAAGCTTGGATCTTTCTTCCTTGTCAACCTTACGACCCTAAGTCACCCAACCATAATCTTGTTAGATCCTAGGTCACCTCTTTGGAAACCTGAGTTTCTCTCCCACGTCAACCTCAAGGATCAAATCCTATTCCCATAGTACACTAGAGTCCTAGATGACCTCTTTGGAATCCTGAGTTTCTCTCTCAGGTCAAACTCAAGGCCCTAGATCCCCTTATCATATCCAAGCTATAATCATATTCATACAGTAATAGCATTAATGTAATAATCATGTTCATATTTGTAATCTTACTCATGTAATGATCAAAATCTCATGTGAGCATCAGTGTAGCATACTAGAGTCCTAGGTCACCTTCCAAACCCTATATTCCCCAATCACATTTATATTATACTCATCATCGTGTCTTTATCATATTCATGCTCATAGAAGTCCTCATATCAATCATATATTTGAATCCATAATTATATTCATATCATCATGTCATCATGTCTATATTATATTAATAATTTTGCCAACATAATATTCATACACACATCATGTTCACATTTACAATTGTATTCATGTTCATAGTCAAATTCTCAAGTAAAAGCCTAGTACATGCATGATCAAGTATGAGAGGTGGGAGCAGAGCATGGATACATAAGAATCAAGCTTAAAACTTGATAACAAGATAAAAACTTGCATAATCCTTGAATAGGAGAACATTTGAGTCATAATTGAAGCTACCTATAATGACCCGACTTAGGACCTAGTTGTCACACGATGAACGAGGTATCCAAAGGCACCTTACCCAAGCCATCTTAATACCTTAAGCAATCATAGCCATAAAAACATCACTTATTTTTGGAATTAAAATGGTCAGAGTCTATGGGGAAAAATTATGAAAGTAAAGCAACATTAAAAGGAAAACATAAATACTTGTCCATAAAAGCATACCGCGAAACCATGGATGGACAAAACCGATATCGGTTGGTTTCAATCAAATAGATTAGACTCTAATCTTTAACAACATAAATGGGAAAGCCTGAAAAGGCCGACATATGCATTAATGTTTGAATTACAAAGCAATAGCCAAATCTGGTAGAGACCGTTAACTAAGGGCTAACCACAAAAATACTAGGTTTGAACGTGGCAGAACTAGCATGAGCAGGTGCACGAGCACTTGTCCCTAAATGGCTAAACATTGCAGGCAAAATATGCGTTAGTACTTTTTGAATATACTAAGTATGTAAGATACAAATGCAAATATGAAATTATGATGCCATCATTCATAAGTAAAAGTTACATATATGGGACGATGAATGAAACTTTAAATACAAATAACATGCACAAGGAATATCTTATTAAGATGAGAAAAAGTCATGCATATTGAAGAACACATGTGATGGAACTATGTCATGGAATCATAGACCTTGTGGGAGTAGACCATAATCGACATATAAAACCATGTGAGCTACTACATAGAATCTAATATTACCCCTTTTGTTGGCACAGGGAGACCACTTTCTAGGTTAAACACCGTTAACTTCTCATTCATCATCATATATCATAAATTACCTACGTGGATCCTCTAGCCTATCCTACACAGACTCCTATGTTAGCACATAGTTAATGGGGCAAAGAGTTGTTTCTAAAGTTACCTTATCAAACCCCACCTCGACTGTCTCATTCAGTGCTAAGTCATTCCATGGAATCTTTAAAATGTAAACTTGGTCGAATTATGACACTTAAAATCATAAGTAGAAATCTAAGAGTAGCTTGAACTTAATGAACCACCAAGTGCGCATTGTCCTTTCATCTTGGGGACCTTCTTAAGCATTTTTTAGGGAAATTTTCAACATGCTTATATTTATGACATGTTATAATTTTAAATTCTTTCTTTAATGCCCTTATCTTTATCATAAATCATTCAAACTTGACTTCAAACTAGGTGGGCTAAGTTCCAAAGTTGAAACATTCATAAATCAAGAAATCATGCATAATCATGGAAAACAAGCTTATTCAAAACATGGTAAAATGGTCCAAACTTCATTACTTAAAACCACATCATTGGGGTCATAATAGTTAACTTAAAATGCATAAACATACTTGATGTAACACCATTAAAATAGGAAACATGTAGTACATTAAAATATCATGACATATCATTAGCTTGCAATGGAATATCGTGGAACTTAAAGAAAAGGTAAAAGAAATTATGTTGGACTTCGGTACCCTCACTTATGACCCTTTCAGCAGGCCATTATCCATTCATGGATTGTCAATGATCTCATGAGTCATCCAACACTTAGATCCCTTTCATGAAGTTCATTTTTGTGAGCTTGTCAATGGCCCGTCGTCAAAACCATAGTCCATGAATAGGGTCTCATAGACTGGCCCTAGTCTTTTTCAGACTAACTTTTTCTGTAGTTCTAGCCTCCTAAACAAAGGGTCATTGCAGTATCTTCCTCTTGTGAACATTCGTCCCTATAATGACCTTGTCGGTCATTTTTAGTATAATATATAAAAATTATTGTTTACCCTTTCATAGGTTGCTTTGGTCTTAATTTGAACTACACGTATGATTGGAACTGAGATCCTGAGTTTTAAAAGTTAAAATAAGAGTTTTGGCATTATTGAAAGCTTAGGTTATTGAAAAAGTGAGTTTTGTGTCATTTTATGTTTTGAAGGTCGGATCGGTAATCCATCGATTACATTAGCTCCAAAATGTCAATACTGAGCTAGAAAAAGTTATCGAACTAAATTGTCATGACCCAAGCCTAGGTCCTTGACTTGGCACGGTGAATGGGAACCCGAAGGGTCCCCAAACAAGCCCCTTTAGCATATTATTCACACATCCTTAGTCGCGGAAGCAAAGTAAACAACATCAAGAGAATACAATTAAAGATAAAGACTAAGAGAAGAGTTTAGTAGCATAAATCGTAAAGAGTCAATGCTCAACGTAATTACATCACTTGTCCAACAAGACCTCTAACATAGATTGGGTAGGGACCAAGAAAAGCTTTTCGGGCTCACCCTTTTAGTAACAAGTTTTCATCATGAGGAAATAACATAAGCAAGAGAGAGAAAGGCGAATGTCCCCGAACTTGAAGACTCACCACAAGCTATCTTTAAGATATCCAAACTAGCCGCGAGTAGGATGATTGCGAGGAGCTAGTTCCTACATGGTCATATCATATAGGCATAGTGTATGCGTTAGTATGCTTAAATGTACTAAGTATGTAGGATGTAATGCAACAAGATATAGGCAACATGATCGAAATGCATAATTATACGCAAGAGATATTGTATTAGCAACATGGCATACACGAATGATGCTTGAACTAAAACATGCTTATATAGAACATATTACATGTGTAGTAAGACACCATCATTATAAAGTCCAAGGCCTACCCCCTCCCCCCTCCCCCTTATTGGATAGGTGATAGAGGTATCAAACCCTCAATTGACTTACGGTTGTCACACCCTACCGTCCATGGTGATTGAGGTATCAATCCCCTAATTGGTTGATGGTTGCCACACCCTACCATCCATGGTGTTTGGGGTAGAAACCCCTTAAATTGGTTTATATTTGTCCCACCCTGCCATCCATGGTGTTTGAGGTATCAACCCCTCAAGCTGATTGAAGGTTGTCACACCCTACCATCCATAGTGATTAAGGTATAGCACCCCCTCAAAAAGGTGTGGTCAACTTGCATCACTAAAGATATTATTATGAAATAAATAGTTATATACCTTCCTTTCATTATCATAAAGTCATTCAAGTTGTAGGTCATGCAATGGATCATCAAAAGCTCAAGAATCCAAAACCGGACATTTTCTCAAACACTTGGTGGTGTGTAGCGCTAGTATAAAACCAAGCAATTCAAGATTGAAATCATGTAAGAAAAACTTGAAGTAAATCAACCCACTAACACTTGGTAATACCCACATGCGAGGTACATCAAAATGCTTCATCAAATCACAAAATAGATTAGAGATTCATAGCTCTAAACATGCTTAAACAATCACATTTTTATGAAACCCCAACATAGTTCTTAGTCACATTCATAATAAGTAAGATCCAAAAGTAAATCAACTTAGAAACATACAATTTATTTAAAAGAGAAAAGTTGGGCACCATGGGTGAAAGGACCCAATGGTTGAAACCACATACCTTAGACCTTGAGTTTCTTGAATTGAGTTGAGAAAGTATTGGAGCTTGAAATGTCTTAGAATCCAAAACTTGTTCTTGAGCTAACTTGAATTTGTGTTGGGGTTTTGGGAGAGCCTTTTGAGAGAATTTGAGAGTGTATTCAAGTTGGGAGTGATGACTTGATCTTTTAAGATAGGGTTTAGGTCTTTTGGTAAGGTTAAGATAGCATTAGAAGTCCAAAAAGTTCATTAGAATAAATAAAATTTATGAAAATGTCATTAATGAAACAGAGAAAAATTGACAAAGTGCCACATCACTTGAGGTTACACGGGTCGTGTGGCACTCCACGAGTCATGTGTAGTGCCTGTGAGATGATACTTAGATGAAAATTTGGAAGTTTGGACACTTGGGAAAAATTAATGTTATCGTCACTTTGACGGGAGGCTCCACGAGCTATGTGGTGCTACACGGTCCATGTAGTGGCCCGTTGAGTTACACTTGGTGGAAAAAGTGTTGGCAGGAGGCTCCATTCCAGGCCAAATGATACATGAAGCTTGCCACGGCCTATGAAGATGGTTGTGGCACTACACTTGGTCAAGAAAATTCTCTCTCACGGCAACCTTTCCTCACTTGTATAACCCCATGGCTAGCAACATGGTCACTGGCAAGCCACACTGTCGGTGGCAAGAAACACGGCCCGTGCCATTGGCTGTGTCCCAACCCTTAGACCAAAAATGGACTTCTCTATCCCAAAACAGTCCACATGGCTCGTCCAAAGCCTCACTGTCTCTCTAAGTGCTTGTGTGACATCTCCGAATAGGAGGGTCTCACGAAAATGGTCATAACTTCTTCATCCGAACTCAGAATGTGGTGAAACCAAGTGCATTGGAAAGATAACTCAAAAGGCTTTAATTTGACATGTCGTGGGTTGTCCAGTTTTTTGTGTACTAAAAGTTATGCTCATTTAAAGTTGACCTTGGCACAAACCAACACCCAAAACTTAATTCATAGGGAAGTCCTTAACTCGTCTAAGTATTAGAAGTTTCCCCATGACCCTAATATAGTTCCCACCTAAACAAATATGGCTTGAAACATGGATACATAAGAGCATGGAGTTACGGGGTGTTACAATATCTCCCCCTTGGGAACATTTGTCCCCGAATGTAAAAGAAAAGTACACAAGGAAAGTAATCATGAAGATTTTAGCCCAACATGGATGCAACAAATGCACTTAAACATTATCTTCAAAGTTCTCAACATGAACATCAAAAATCACCATAATCTTGCCAACATAAACATGAATGCACGTGAATGACATAATGGCCGAAACTTAACACTTGAAATCATATATAGGGGGAAAACATTTAAGTTAGTACCTTAGGCTTGAGTAGAGTGGAAAAGATATGGATATCTCCTTTGCATGTCTGCCTCAACTTCCTATGTGACACTTTCGACTTGTTGATTCCTTCAACGGACCTCAACAGAAGCTACATCCTTGTTCCTCAACCTCTTCACTTGTCTATCCAAGATTTCTACCGGGATCTCTTCATATGTCAAATTGTCTTCGACAATACCCACAACATCTAGAGGCACAATAGCACTAGGGTCCCATACACTTCCTCAACATAGACACATGGAAGACCAGATATACCATATTCATGTCATTGGGCAGCTCCAACTCATAGGCCACCTTACCAATCCTCCTCAACACCATACAGGGACCCACAAATCTAGGGCTCAACTTACCCTTTTTACCAAATAGAATACCACCCTTCATGGGTGAGACCTTTAAATAAACCCAATCACCAACCTTGAATTCAAGATCCCTTTTCCGCACATCGGCATAGGACTTTCGTCAACTTTGGGTGGTTTTCTATCTCGACCTAATCATCCTCACTTTCTCCGTGGCCTCCATAACAAAATCTAGACCTAACAAGGCCATATCCCCCACCTCAAATCATCCAAGTAGGGACCTACAACACCTTCCATAAAGAGTCTCAAATAGAGCCATAACAATGCTTGAATTGTAACTATTATTATAAGCAAACTCAATTAATAAAAGATGATCATCCCAACTACCCTTAAACTCCAATACACAAGCTCTAAGCATATCCTCAAGTGTTTGGATAGTTCTTTTGGCTTGGCCATCCGTTTGAGGGTGAAAGGTTGTATTATGCTTAACCTCGGTACTAAGACCTCTTTGGAAGGACCTCCAAAAGTGTGAAGTGAATTGAGCATCACAATCCAATATGATAGACTAAGGCACCCCATGAAATCTCACCAATGCATGGATGTACAATCTAGTATAGTCTTCGACACCATATGTAGTCCTAACCGATAGGAAATGAGCCAACTTTGTCATCCTATCAACAACAACCCAAATAGAATCAGAACCCTTTCAAGTCTTAGGTAACCCTACCACAAAATCCATGTTTATTTCCTCTCACTTCCAAGTAGGAATTTGGGCTAGGCGACCCGTCCTTTAATATTCGGCTTTGACTTATTGGCAATTATGCAACTGGACACAAACTTAGCAATGTCTTTCTTCATACCTTCCAACCAATACATCTCTGTCAAATCCCTATACATCTTTGTAGAACTGGGGTGAATAGAATAGGAAAAGTTTATGAGCCTCATCTAGGATCATCTTTCTCAAGCCACCAACATTAGGTACACACAACCTACCTTGGTACCTAAGGGCACCATCTCCCCCTTAGGAGAAAACCTCCACCTTACCATCTTTCACCAAGTTCTTCAACTCTATCGAGGCAGGATCAAGATCTTCCTTTACCTTTACCTCCTAAACCAAAGAAGATTTAGAACCATAATACACTACTAGCCCACCATTTCCATCCTCTTCTAACCTAACCCCCAATCTATCCAACCGATGAACCTCTCTAGCCACCTCTTTGCCCTCATCCCAACATATGCAAGGCTACCTATAAACACCATACTCAAAGCATCGGCCAACACATTAGCCTTACCGGAGTGATAATACACACTCATATCATAATCCGTAAGAAGCTCTAACCACCTTCATTTTCTTAAGTTGAGATCTTTTTGAGTGAACACATATTGGAGCCTTTTATGATCAGTAAACACAACATGCACCCCATGCAAATAATGATGCAAAATTTTCAAAGCAAATACCACGACGGCCAATTCAAGATCATGGGTAGGATAACTCTTTTCATGCGCCTTAAGTTGTCTAGAAGCTTAGGCTATCACCTAACCATTTTGCATCAACACACAATCCAACCCAATTCTTAAGGCATCACAATACACTACAAACCCTTTTCGTCCTTCAAAGTTTGGAAACTCTTTTCACACTTGTCGGTCCACATAAATTTAGCCATCTTTTGGGTCAACTTAGTCATAGGAGAAGAAACAGAAGAGAATCCATTCACGAATCTCTAGTAATAACCCGCAAAGCCTAAGAAGCTTCTAATCTCCAATGGGTTCAAAGGATAGCTAATTTCTAATCACTTCTATCTTTTTAGGATCCACCTTAATACGATCCCGACACCACATGACCTAGAAAGGCAACCTCTTGCATCCAAACCTCACACATTTCTCATACTTAGAATACAACTTCTCTTCCCTCAAACCTTTGCAGCACCACCCTCAAATGATTTACATGCTCCTCCTCACTATGGGAAAAGATCAAAATATCATCAATGAAGGCCAGAATAAAAAAATCAAGGTAGGGTTTAAAAACCCTAGTCATAAGATCCATGAAGATAGTCGGTGCATTGGTTAACCCAAAAAAGATGACCACAAATTCATAATGCCGATACTTAGTCCGGAAGACTGTCTTGGGAATGTCATACTCCCTCACTTTCACTTGATGATACCCAGACCGATGATCAATCCTAGAGAAGTGACTAGCCCCTTAAAGTTGGTCAAATAAATTAGCAATCCTTGGTAGAGGATACTTATTCTTTATGGTGACCCTATTAAGTTGTCGGTAGTCAATACACATTCTAAGGGAACAATCTTTCTTCTTCATAAATAACACCGATGCACCCTAAGGCGGTTGACTAGGCCTAATAAAATCCTTCTCAAACAAATTCCTCAATTGCTCCTTCAACTCCTTTAATTCTGTCGGGGCCATATGGTAAGAGGGAATAGAGATGGGTTGGGTATCAGGAAGGAGGTCTATACCAAAGTCTATTTCCCTTTCGAGAGGAACACCGGGAAGGTCATTTAGGCACACATAAAGAAACACATTAACCACCAGAACTGACTCTATAGGAAGGACTTCAGACTTTACATCTCTAACCCTCACAAGATGATAGAGACACCCCTTAGAGATCAACCTTTGGGCTTCAATGCTAGAAATAAACCTACCCTTGACCACCACATCATGACTCTCCCACTCAAGGATGGGTTCATTGGGGAATTGGAATTTGATCCTATGGACTCTACAATCAATAGAGGCGTAGTATGAAAATAATCCAGCGTAGTTTGAAAATAATCCATCCCAAGAAAAATGTCAAAATCTAATATGTCCAACTCAACAAAGTCACATGACAATATTTTATGAAAAATGCAAATGGGACAATTTTTATAGACTCTTCCAGCAACAATAGATGCACCAATGGGAGTAGACACCTCATATGGCTCACACAACAACTCGGGTTTAACATGAAATTTTTTGGCAACAAAGGGGGTAAAAATAGAAAGAATGGTACCCAGGTTTATCAATGTATACACATCAAAATCAAAGACTTTTATCATACTGGTGACGACATTGGGCACCTCATCTACATCTTACCTCCCTTGAAGAGTAAAGAACCGATTGTGCCTTGGGCCACCACCTTATTAGCCTTCTATCCCCAAAGGAGCCGCATTTGCCCCCCGTCCTTGAGGACGAACATCTTTATCCTTGTTTTGATTATGAGAACAATCAATCTTCTTGTTACCCACTTCTCCACAACTATAGCATGCATTAGTGTCCCTCAAACATGTGTCATTATGGCCTCTACCACATTTTGGGTACATAGCATTAGGCATCACACCACCACCTCCTTGGGGACTTGAGTTTGCATTGGAAAACTTTCTATTAGGAGCATTGGAAGATCCTTGGCCTTGATGAAATTGGACACCCTTGGGACTTTGTAATTTAGCATCAAAACAGGCCCTCTTGGCCTCACCACTCTTCATTTTTCTAAGCTTCTCCCCTTTCAATTATTCGAAAAGGTCATTAAGCGAGACAAATCCATGTCACCAATCAACTTAGAGGCCCGACACTCTTCATTCACAAAATCAGATACACCTATCATGAACTTGTTCATTCTAGACTTCAGATCGGCAACTAAGTGTGAAACATTTTTGGAGAGTTGGTTGAACTTGAGGTTATACACCATCACACTCATAGATCCTTGCTTAAAATTCATGAACTCCATCATTTTTGCCACCCTAACTTCAAGAGGGAAGAACCAGTTGAGAAACACCGCCTTAAACTCCTCCCAAAGTATCATATTGTTGTTCCCCTTCTCCTCCTTCCATTGAGTAAACCATATTTTGGCCACCCCTTGAGTTGGTATACCGCCAACTCCGCCTTATCCTCCTACCTAACACCCATAAAAGTAAACACTTTGTACACCTCATCAATAAATTCTCGAGGTTCTCCATCCACTTTTGGCCCATGGAACTTCGGTGGGTTCATCCTCCTAAAGTCTCTCACCCTAGATCACGGATAGGAGCATTAGGGGCTTGGGCCTCTTGATTAATTTGATTAGTCATGGCTTGAGCTAGCAAGGTGAGAGCATCCCGGACTCACATGAGCTGGTTGTTCTTCGGATGAATGGCTATTTCTTCCTCTTGTGTTAGGCATGATCTAAAAATGGCAAAGAACACTCATTAGAGGGGCTCCTTACCTAACTTATATAGCACATTATAGATCAAGATGAAGGAAAACATTTCCTAAAATGCCTCATAGCCTATTTCTCATAGTCCTGGTGCATAAAACAACCATGAATAAGACTGTAATTGACGCGGTATGTTGGATGTCGATGACCAGTAACAACCTAGTGCTCTAATACCATGTTTGTTACGACCCAAGACTAGGGCCTAGACGTGGCACTGTGAATGAGAGCCCGAAGGTTCCCCAAATAAGCCTCTTAGCATTCATTCGCACATCCTTGGTTACGGAAGAAAAGTAAATAGCATCAAGAGAATACAATTAAATAAAAAGACTAGGAGAAGAGTTTAGTAGCATAAATTATAAAGAGTCAAAGCTCAACGTAATTACATCACTTGTTCAACAACACCTCTAACATAGATTGGGCGGGGGCCAAGAATATCTTTCCAGGCTCAACCTTTTAGTAATAAGTGTTCATCATGAGGAAATAACATAAGCAAGAGAGAGAAAGGCTAATGTCCCCGAACTTGAGGACTCACCACAAGCTATCTTCAAGATGTTAAAATTGGCCACGTGTAGGATGATAGTGAGGAGCTCTGGTTCCTATATGGTAACATCATGTAGGCATAGAGTATGTGTTAGTACGTTTGGATGTACTAAATATGTAGGAAGTAGTGCAACAAGAGATAGGCAACATAAATGAAATGCATAATCATAAGCAAGAGAAACTATATTAGTAACATGGCATGCACGACTGATGCTTGAAGTAAAACATGCTTATATAGAATATATTACATGTGTAGTAAGAGACCACAATTATGGAGTTCAAGGCCTACCACCCCTTGGAGAGGTGATTGAGCTATCAACCCCTCAATCGGTTGATGGTTGTCATACACTACCATCCATGGAGATTGAAGTATCAACTCCCCAATTGGTTGATGGTTGTCACACCCTACCATATAAGGTTTTTGAGGTATCAACTTCTCAAATTGTTTGATGGTTTTCCCACCCTACCATCTATGGTGTTCGAGGTATCAACCATTCAGGCTGGTTAGTGGTTGTCACACCCTACCATCCATGGTGATTGAGGTATACCACCCCCTCAATAAGGTGTGGTCAATTTACATCACAATAGATGCTTTTAATGAAATCAACACATATGTACCTTCCTTTCATCATCATAAATTCATTTAAGTCATAGGTCATGCAATGGATCATCAATAGCTTAAGAATTTGAAACAGACATTTTATCAAACACTTGGCTAGTGTGTAATGCTAGTATAAAACTATGCAATTCAAGAGTGAAATTATGCAAGAAAACATGAAGTAAATCAACCCACCAACACTTAGTAATACCCTCATGCGATATCCATCAAAATCCTTCATCAAATCACAAAATGGATCATAGATTAATAGCTCTAAACATGCTTAAACAATCACACTTTTATGAAACCCCAACATAGTTCATAGTTGAATTCATAATAAGTAAGACCCATAAGTAAATCAACTTAGAAACATATAACTTATTAAAAAAGGAAATGGGCACCATGGGTTGGACACAATGGTTGAAATCCACAAAAAACCTTAGACCTTGAGTTTCTTGAAATTGAGTTGAGAAAGAACTGAAGCTTGAAATGGGGTCTTGGAATCCAACACTTTTTCTTGAGTTTCCTTGAATTTGTATTGCGGTTTTGATAGAGGCTTTTGAGAGAATTTGAGAGTGTATTCAAGTTGGGAGTGATGACTAGATCCTTTTAGATAGGGTATAGTCTTTTGGGGAGGTTAAGATAACATTAGAAGTCCAAAAACATCATGAAAATAAATAAAATTTACTGTAACACCATTAATAAAATGGAGCAAAATTTGACAAAGTGTCAGCTCACTTGACGTTAAATGGGTCATGTGGTACTCCACAGGTCGTGCGGAGTGCCCGCGAGAGGATACTTAGTTGAAAATTTGGATGTTGTTACTCTTGGGATAAATTAACGTCATCATCACTTTGATGGGAGGCTCCACAGGTCGTGTGGTGCGACATGGTCTGTGTAGTGGCCTGTGGAGTTACACTTGGTGAGAAAAATGTGGGTAGGATGATCCATGCCAGGACACAACACTCATGAAGCTTTCCATGGCTTGTGAAGATTGTTGTGGCACTACACTTGGTCAAGAAAACTCTCTCTCACGTCAATCTTGCCTCACTTGCCCACCCCCACGGCTAGTCGCATGGTCAGTAGCAAGCCACATGGCCGGTACCACTGGCCGTGTCCCAACCCTTAGACAAGAAATGGTCTTTACCAACCCAAAGCAGTCCACACAGCTTGTCTGACCCTCCTGTGTGACATCACTGCACGGGAGGGTCTCATAAAAATGGTCATAACTCACTCATATGAACTCAGAATGAGGTGGAAGAAAGTGCATCGGAAAGCTAACTCAAGTTTCTTTCATTTAACATGTTGTATGTTGTCCAGTTCTTTGTATGCTAAAAGTTACGCTCATTAAAAGTTGACATTCGCACAAACCAACACCCAAAACTCAATTCATAGGAAAGTCTTGAACTCATCTAAGTACTAGAAGTTTTCCCATGACCCTAATACACCCCCACCTAAACAAATGTGGCTTGAATTATGGATACATAAGAGCAAGGAGTTACGGGGTATCACATGAATTCATAGCTAAAATGAGGTTTTTAGGCCCAAAGTTGTGATTTTAGTCATTTTTGGAACCAAACTTTGATTTGGTCAATATTTAACTTTCGGATGCTCGAATCAAAATTCCAATAGTCCCAATAGTTTCGAATGGTGAAGCTAACACTGAAATTAATCTCATCATGATTTTTGGAGTTGTCGAGGGTAGTTTTTATACTTTTAGTTTTAAATAAGTTTATTTGAATTACATTGGTAAATATGACATAGAGACCTCGAAATCCAATTCTGATTATTTCGTTGAGCCTAGATCGATGTTTTTGGTATGGATGCATATTTGGTTTAGAGAATTCTTATTTTTGATGAGTTTTGAGTACTATTTTTGTGTTTTTGATATTGGTTGATTTTGCTGGTGTATAGTTTCTGGTGCAAGTATTGTGCTCCGTGTTCGGGGACCTGGTCCCCGCGTTCCGAGAGAGTTGGGATTGCTTAGGCTCTGTGTTTGCAGGCCTTGTCCCCACATTTGGGAGAGTTGAGATAGGTTGGACTCCAAACTAGTCCCCCCTTTCATGGAGAGCATTACCCTATTCCATTTTTAAAACTCGAAAAACACTATTTTTAGCCCATTTTCGAACTTCCAAGCTTTTTGAGTCAATTTTGAAGAAAGGTTTCAAAAGGTTTTCCTAGGTAAGTGTTTTTAACATTATATTAATCATTTTACAAAGGTTTTATCTTATTTTTGTTCTAAATTTCATGATTTAAATGTGCCAAATTGTGGATTTTTAGACAATGATTTTTAAACTTTAAATGTTGATTTCTAACACGTTTTAAACCCGATTTTAGTGAAAGTTTCACCCACAGTCTCCATTTTTCACGTAGAACTTGATTGTAAAATCAATTTTCAGATTTGACAACTTTGAAATTTAGTACTAATTTTGACCATTTTGCTCCTAAACCTAAGGCATGCCAATACTAGTATCAAAATGCACCTCTTGATTCGTAGCATCAATTTTTGATAGTGGTTGATCTGTAAGAGGATCATTTGGAGGTTTCAGTTGATTGAGAGCTTTTCTAAGTGCAGTTTCGATATGAATGTTGGTTCAACTAACCCTTTCGACTGGATTTGAGTTATTGAGCATGTTTATGTGGTGATTGTAAGATTTATATTGATGTACAAGCCAAGGGCTTGATATGATTTATTCTTGATGGAAATATGATACCAGTTATGTTGAAAGTTGAGTAAATGGTGATCTTTTTGATAAATTGAGATGAAACCTTTGGTTTTGACGTATGTTGGATATAAATGTGATGATATGACACTTGTAACACCATTTGGGGAAACATACATGGTAAATCGATATTAATTGCGACACTATGGTTGTGAAAAGTATAATGTTGGACTTGAAGAGCACAGTTTCATTGATGTTTCATTATTGATGAGATAGAGAAGATAAGAGGTTAATGGTTGACCTTGAGGTACTAGAAAATGCACTTAGCATAGCTTGTGATGTTATGGCTATTTGATATTTCATCCTCATTAGCATATGAATATTTGAATTATGGCATTGACATGTATATGTCGCATATCGCATCTATGCCACTGAGAAACTGAGATATTGAGATTGTCACTCTTCTTGAGATCTAGCTGCTGGCGCCAGAGACTATTGAGGCACATCATGTTGGATATACATCCTGTTACTAAGATTTGGCATGCATTGAATCTTTATTATGGTCGCCCTTTGATAGCTAATTTATTTGAGATCTGCTTAGTGGTGCCGGAATCTACCAAGACATATTGTATTGAATATACATCTAATTATTGTTGTTATGCATCTATTTAATATTTAGTGGTGGCAGAGTCTTCCATGGCATGGTAGAGTTGTTATGCATCTATATATTCTGTAATTGACATGTATTCCTTTTTATATCTCTCCACTGGTGCCAACGTCCACTTGGGCATTATCAAAGTCAGAGTCTGTTGTGGTACGCAATAGCCCTCTCCATTGGCGCTTGCGTCAGCCAAGGTGTCATCGATGCCAAAGACTATTGTGACTCTTGAGAGACCTCGTATATGGTTTGACGAGTCCCCTATACATTCTACCTTGTAGCTTCAGCTCAGTAGATGTATGCACATCAATGCCAGAGCTTGTCAAGATGTCATTAATGCCAGTTTCGCTGACATATGCTATGATTGAGATCCCCATAGGTCTTACGTTGTAGCACTAGCTCGATACACATATACATCGGCATTAATGTGTGCCATATTTCCTCCTCATGCATTGCTTTCATACATTCCATATGCATTGCATCTTTGACTAACACTAAGATCTTATTTTACCAGTGTATACGGTTTACATTGTACACTAACCATTTTTTTGCAGGTGATAATGTTCTTCATTATTGCATACTTGTTCGATTTTTCTTACTTAGCCGATTGAACCTACTGGGTACATTTCGGTGTACGTGCCTACTTTGTTCCTCCCTACAGATCGTGCACAGGGTATTGGATAGGATAGTCGGACATTCAATCTGAGTATTATTGATACCATCTAGATCTCAGTAGTGAAGCTCAGACTTCGAGTCACCGTGGATATTTGGGTCCAGTTTATATTTCATACCTCACAGTCTATGTATAGGATATTATAAGACAATCTTGTATTTTCTTTTGAGACAGTTGCATTTATTCTTCAGTATTGTTTTAGATGCTCTTGTACTCATGACTCCATGTTCCGGGAGATTCCTTATGTCATATGAGTTTATTTTCACTTTATTTATCCTTCTTCTAGTTACAATCCATTATGGGTCATGACAGTCTCTGACAGTACTTAAAGGCAGGCTCCAAAGAGTTAAACATCAGCTAACAACCCAGTATGCGTGCAAAAATGCAATTTTTAACATCTTTTTTAGGAAATTTTCAAAATCTATACTTAACACGCATCTCAACAACAACAACAACAACAACATACCCAGTATAATCCCACAAGTGGGGTCTGGGGAGGGTAGAATGTACGCAGACC